>CM053032.1:206226197-206257210 GCA_028564925.1 Lithobates sylvaticus
AATTTTTAAAATGCTGCATGCACCTTTTTTCTCAGTGGGCTGCTGTGCCTGCGCAAATGTGGGCCACCAAAACACCTACATGCGAATATGTGATGTGACAATGGCTGAAATGTAATTGGGGCGCTGTGATGTGGAAATGTCTGCAATGTAATGGGGCACTGTGACATGAAAGGGAACTGAGGACACTGTGGGACTGCTGTGAAGGGGGTCTGCACATTATTTTTATTTTTTTTAAGACAATTCTATGTGTGTGTCTGTTTTTGGAGATGTTGGGGTGAAGAGCAAATATGCATGGGGGGGGGGGCCCAAAAATTTTTTTTGCCCAGGGCCCAAACCATATTAAAGACGGCCCTGCTCTCACCATTTAAGGAGGCCACGAGGATGGTGAGCAGTGACAGTGCATGCATCAGTGACACTGTACCTCTTGTCCACCTGTTGGAGCATACGCTGCGTGGGATAATGGACAGGGCACTTGAGGCAGAACAGAGGCAGGAAGAGGAGGACTTCCTTGCCTCTCAAGGCCCCCTTTATCCAGACAGTGTTCCTTCTGTCCCACCCATCACACAGGATGAGGATGAGGAGGAGGAGGAGGAGGAGGAGGAGGAGGAGGAGGAGGAGGATTGTGTGAGCATGGAGGTGGAGCCTGGCACTCAGCATCAGCAGCAGTCTTTTAGGGATGATGTACAGTCCCAACAAACCAGTGGACTTGTACGTGGCTGGGAGGAGGTGGCTGGCGATCATGTCATCCTCAGTGACCCAGAAGACTCCGGACCGAATGCCTCAGCTAACCTACGTAGCATGGCCTCCCTGATCCTGCAAAGCCTGCGGAAGGATCCTCGTGTTCTTCGGATCAAGGAGAGGGACCATTACTGGCTGGCAACTCTCCTTGATCCACGGTCCAAGGGTAAGGTTGCGGACCTTATCTTGCCGTCGCAGAGGGAGCAGAGGATGAGACATCTCAGGGAGGCCATGCAGAAAGGTCTGTGAAACGCGTTCCCAGAAACAGGGAGGTTACAAACTCATGGTCCTGGACGACGTGTTGCTGAGGCTTCGGTCAGTAGCAGGAGGAGCGGTGGGGAAGGTGGACTTCTGACCGATGCGTTCAGACAATTTTTTTAGTCCGCAGCCCCAAGGTGTGATCGGTTCCAGCAACCATCGCCAGCGTCTGATATACATGGTGCAGCAATACCTAGGGGCAACGTCAGACTTGGACACCTTTCCCACCGAAAATCCTCTGGCTTACTGGGTACTGAGGATGGATCACTGGCCAGAGCTTGCACAGGATGCAATTGAGCTACTGGCCTGTCCTGCATCCAGCGTTCTGTCCGAACGCACATTAAGTGCTGATGGAGGATTTGTCAACGATCATAGGGTGCGCCTGTCCACCGACTCGGTTGATCGACTGAACTTCATAAAAATGAATCAGTCTTGGATCACCACCAGCTACCTGGCACCTGAAGCGGATATAACTTAATAATTTATAATGTCACATCCCTTCACGACTGCCTATGCTGATGCTGAATGACTGTCCTGTTATGTTCACTGACTTTCCTCTTCCTCCTTCTCAATGATCCATGCCACCACACCAGTGCCTAAGGCACAATTTTTCAGCCCCAGTATAACAGGGGCATGTACATACAATTTTTTTTTAAAAATGCTTCGCAACAGGTGTGACTGCTGTGCACCAAGTACAGTATCTGTGAGGGGTTGCAGTGTAGTGGCACCAGCACCAATGCCTTAGGCACAATTTTTCAGCCCCTGTATAACAGGGGAGTGTAATTACAATTTTTTAAAAAGATGCTTAGCAACAGGTGTGACTGCTGTGCTCCCAGTACAGTATCTGTGAGGGGTTGCAGTGTTGTGGCTCCAGCACCAGCGCCTAAGGCACAATTTTTCAGCCCTGTTGGGGCGTGTACTTACAATTTTTGGGCAATGCTTTGCAACAGGTCTCATTGCTGTGCTAAGAGTACAGTATCTGTGAGGGGTTGCAGTGTTGTGGCACCAGCACCAATGCCTAAGGCACATTTTTTCAGCCCCTGTTTAACAGGGGCGTGTAATTACAAATCTTGATCTAATAGTTCACAGCAAGGCCCATTCCTGCGCCCACCAAGAGTAACTATGAGGGCCTACAGTCTTGTCGCAACACCGTCCACCACAGGCCCAATTTTTCTGCCTCTGTTCAACAGGTGCATGCAATTCCAAATCTTGATCTAATAACTCACAGCAGGGCCCATTCCTGCACCCACCAAGAGTTAAGCCCCATACACACGGTCGGACAATCCGAGGACCAGGTCCGTCGGATCATGTCCGTCGTACTTTGTCCGATGTTGGTTTTGCGTACACACGGTCGGACAAAGTTGTCGAAAAATCCGATCATTCTGAACGTGGTGACGTTTGTTGCCTACGACGGGACTACGTAGAGGCTAGTAGCCAATAGCTTTGGTCTTGTAATGTGATCTGAGCATGCGTGGCACTTTGTCCGTCAGGAATTCGATACACACGATCGGACTTGGTGTGATCGGACCGTGTTGACGGCAAATCTTTCCAGCAGGAGATAAGACTTTGTCCGTCGGACAAACCGACGAACACTGTCCGATGGTGCATACACACGGTCTGATTTTTCGACAACATTGTCCGATCGGACAGAATCCATGAAAAAGTCCGACCGTGTGTATGGGGCTTAACTGTGAGGGCTTACAGTCTTGTGGCAACACCGTCCACCACCACCACCACCACCACCAAAGGCCCAATTTTTCTGCCCGGTTCAACAGGTGCATGCAAGTACAAATCTAGATCTATTAACTCACAGCAGGGCCCATTCCTGTGCCCACCAGTCTTGTGGCTACACCAACATCTAATAGGCAAATTTCTGCAGAGTATATGCGACAGGCCCCTACTTTCAAACATCCAACTTACAAACGACTCCTACTTGCAAACGGAAAGAGAAAACAGGAAGTGAGAGAAAATCTACCCCTAGGAAGGGAAATTCTATCCTGTTAGATTTAATTTGGGAAAAGGGTATCTCCTCTCTACTGATGCTTTATCACCAATCCTTGTTTCAATTAAAACCCCACTTTATCCAAAAACATTTGTCATTGGGACGGAAAGTGAGGTGAAATGTTCTGAACAGATGTGCAAAGACAGCAAATGTTACAGGGGTGATAACCCCTCCCTATGTTCTCCAAAAAGCTTAAAAATAATTTTTTTTAGGGTTTTATTTTTTTGGGATGGAGCTACACTTCATAATGTACCTGTTCAGATTCTACTTAAGAACAAACCTACAGTCCGTGTCTTGTTTGCACCACCTATATACTGCTGTTCAGAGTATATAGGGTTGTAGGTATAGGGTTTTATTTTGGGTGCGGGGTCCCCCTTAATATCCATACAAGACCCAAAGGGGCTGGGGTGGGGGGGTGATGGGGTAGCCATGCCATTTTTCTCAAGGATTTTCAGCCATATGGCGGCCAGGACAAGACATGACATTAAAGCCGCAAGTGGTTTTAAATGGCTTCTTTTTTTCCTTTACAAATGTCATTTTGTGCAGGGACAGTTCTAAACACGGGAAACACATGCCACTTCACAGGCATACTTTAGACACTCCCCAGGTACCATATTTAAAGGAAAATTTCACTTTTTTTTTCACTTTATGCATCATTAAAATGACTGCTCCCGAAAAAACGTTAGTTTTTAAAAGTTCTTTTTGCATTGATATATGTCCCCTGGGGCAGGACCCGGGTCCCCAAACCTGTTTTCTGACATTAATATGCATATTGGCCGTTGTAATTAGCAATTTTGATTTCGAACGTTCGCTTCCATTATAATGAATAGGGTTCGAAAATTTGCGCGAACTTTCGGTCCGTTCGAAGGTTCTGGTGCGAACCGAACCCGGGGGTGTTCGGCTCATCCCTATTAACGATCTGTTCATTGGTGTGACCTAGTTGTTTTATATTTAACCGATGTGAATGTGTGGACTTGTTTCAGTTCATTATTTTCATCAAACTTGACTGCCCCATACACCTACTAACATCGCTTAAATACCGATATCGGTGAAAGAGCCACAAGTTCATAACAGCGATCCATCAAACTTGACTACCCCACACACTCACGCTCCATCTGATGACATTTTTCTTGCTCCCTCTTGCTGACATACGATATCTAAACACTATATATTTCGTTCACTTTACATATGTCTATGGGCTATGAAGAGTGTTTCAGATTAAGACCGTTATTGAGTCCAGGACTAGGACAATAGATGTGAATGTATGTGGATTTGTTTTAGCTCACTACTTCTATTAAACCTGACTGCCCCATACACCTACCAATATCGGTTAAATACCGATATCGGCGAAAGATCCATAAGCCCATAACAGCGCTTCATCTGCTGACATTTATTTTACTTTCTCTTGTTTTCTCGTGCTGACACATGATATCTGAACACACTTCGTTCATTTTTTATCTATGGGCCATGAAGAGTGTTTCAGATTAAGATCGTTATTGAGTCCAGGACTATGGTAACGGCCACACATAAAACTCTTAGTGTCGGTTCATACTGGGGCAACACGACTTACAGCGCGACTTAGCAAGGCAACTTGGAAGCAACTTCAACGTGACTTGGAAGCAACTTGGAAGCAACTTCAACGTTACTTTGAGTTATTTACAACACAACTTCAAGTTGCCCCCAGGCCAGGCGACTTTGGCTGTGGCCAATCACAGAATAATCAGCTCTCTGGGAGGGTGGGGTTTTGCCTGAGTAAACAAATTTCTTTTCCTGTAAAGTCGCTTCAAAATAGATGGAGATCCGACTTGGAGGCAACTTCTATTGAAATCAATGGGTACAAGTCACCTAGAAGTCGGATTGAAGTAGTACAGGAACCTTTTTTGAAGCCGGAGCGACTTCAGTAGTGTGCATTGAGACGGCTTCAGGACCTGGAAGACTTGCCGTGATAAAAGGAACTATGAATTCTGCTGTCTACCAAGAGATCCTGAAGGAGAATGTCCGACCATCTGTTCATGTACTCAAGCTGAAACGAACTTGGGTTCTGCAGCAGGACAATGATCCTAAACACACCAGCAAGTCCACCACCGAATGGCTGAAGAAAAACAAAATAAAGACTTTGGAGTGGCCTAGCCAAAGTCCTGACCTGAATCCTATTGAGATGTTGTGGTATGACCTTAAAAAGGCCGTTCGAAAACCCTCTAATGTAACTGAATTAGGACAATTCTGCAAAGATGAGTGGGCCAAAATTCCTCCAGGACGCTGTAAAAGCCTCATTGCACGTTATCGCAAACGCTTGGTTGCAGTTGTTGCTGCTAAGGGTGGCCCAACCAGTTATTAGGTTTAGGGGGCAATCACTTTTTCACACAGGGCCATGATGGTTTGGATTTTTTTCACCTTTAATAATAAACACCTTCATTTACAAATTGCATTTTGTGTTTACTTGTGTTGTCCTTGACTATTGTTTAAATTGGTTTGATGTTCCGAAACACTTAAGTGTGACAAACATGCAAAGGAACAGGAAATGAGGAAGGGGGCAAACACTTTTTCACACCACTGTATACACCGATATTTATTTTGCAACATAATTAAATAAAATTTTTCACTACTATACACATTTTTTTCAACACTATTTATATAATAAATTAAAAGCTTTTTGGTTTTTCCACCCCACATGCCTTGGATTAACCACCTGAGACCCAGTATACGTCATATGACGTCTTTTTGTTCTCAGGGGTATATCTGAATGATGCCTGTAGCTACAGACATCATTCAGATATTGCCGGTTTCAGCCGGCGATTCCCTGCACCATAAGAATGATCATAGCGGCTGTTCCGTTGCTTGATCGTTCTTACGGGCGGCGGGTGGGGCCGCCCCCCCCCCCGCCGCCCTCCGGTGCTTCTACCGACTCACCGCTTCCATCGGTGAGTCGGACTCGGGATCCGCCGGCCCCGGATGATGATCATAGAGATTTCCGGCGGACCAGATGGTCGCCGGAGTCTCTATGATCGTTCGGAGGCCGGGCGCGATGTTATGACGTCACGCCCGGCCTCTGCATTCAAAAAACGCCGGCACCGCGGCTGGGAAGCGGTGATCGTTTTTTTTTTTTTTTTTTAGGCTTCCCAGCCTAGGAGGTGAGATGTGGGGTCTTATTGACCCCATATCTCACTGTAAATAGGTCCGATCATGTAATATTCCTATTACAAGGGATGTTTACATTCCTTGTAATAGGAATAAAAGTAATCAAATATTTTTATATTTTTTTTTAAAGTTGTTGAACTAAAAAAATAAAGTAAAATGAACAATAAAAAGAAAAAGAAAAAAAAATGTAAAGCGCCCTGTCCCCGCGAGCTCGTACGCAGAAGCGAACGCATACGTAAGTCCCGCCCACATATGAAAACGGTGTTCAAACCACACATGTGAGGTATCGCCGCGAACGTTAGAGCGAGAGCAATAATTCTAGCCCTAGACCTCCTCTGTAACTCAAAATATGTAACCAGTAAAAAATGTTAAAACGTCGACTATGGGGATTTTTAAATACCAAAGTTTGGCGCCATTCCACAAGCGCATGCAATTTTGAAGCATGACATGTTGGGTATCTATTTACTCGGCATATCTTCATCTTTCACATTATGCAAAAAAATTGGGCTAACTTTACTTTTTTTAAAGCAGGAAACTGTTTTTTTTCTGAAAAAAACGCGTTTGAAAAATTTCTGCGCAAATACCGTGCCAGATAAAAAGTTGCAACGACCGCTATTGTATTCTTTAGGGTCTTTGCTAAAAAAACATATATAATGTTTGGGGGTTCTATGTAATTTTCTAGCAAAAAAATTATGAATTTTACATGTAGGAGAATAATGTCAGAATTGGCCTGGATCTCAGGTGGTTAAATGGTTAACTCAGCAGCACATGTTGGGATTAAAGCAACGCTGTGTCTCGGCTGTTCACAACAGCTGTTTCTAATTATCTCTCTATGTGACACATATCCCAGACATGCTTGTGTATATATATATATATATATATATATATATATATATATATATATATATATATATGACATTCATCCAAGAGTTGTCTAGCTACAGTGGTGTGAAAAAGTGTTTGCCCCCTTCCTCATTTCCTGTTCCTTTGCATGTTTGTCACACTTAAGTGTTTCGGAACATCAAACCAATTTAAACAATAGTCAAGGACAACACAAGTAAACACAAAATGCAATTTGTAAATGAAGGTGTTTATTATTAAAGGTGAAAAAAAATCCAAACCATCATGGCCCTGTGTGAAAAAGTGATTGCCCCCCTTGTTAAAACATACTATAACTGTGCTTGTCCACACCTGAGTTCAATTTCTCTAGCCACACCCAGGCCTGATTATTGCCACACCTGTTCACAATCAAGGCATCACTTAAATAGGAGCTGCTTGACACAGTAAGGTCCACCAGAAGATCCTTAAAAGCTACACATCATGCCGAGACCCAAAGAAATTCAGGAACAATTGAGAAAGAAAGTAATTGAGATCTATCAGTCTGGAAAGGGTTATAAAGCCATTTCCAAAGCTTTGGGAATCCAGCGAACCACAGTGAGAGCCATTATCCACAAATGGCGAAGACATGGAACAGTGGTGAACCTTCCCAGGAGTGGCCGGCCGCCCAAAATTACCCCAAGAGCGCAGCGACGACTCATCCAAGAGGTCACAAAAGACCCCACAACAACGTCCAAGGAACTGCAGGCCTCACTTGCCTCAGTTAAGGTCAGCGTTCATGCCTCCACCATCAGGAAAAGACTGGGCAAAAATGGCCTGCATGGCAGAGTTCCAAGGAGAAAAACCACTGCTGAGCAAAAAGAACATCAAAGCTCGTCTCAATTTCTCCACAACACATCTTGATGATCCCCAAGACTTTTGGGACAACATTCTGTGGACCGATGAGACAAAAGTGGAACTCTTTGGAAGGTGTGTGTCCAAGTATATCTGGCGTAGAAGGAACACTGCATTTCAGAAAAAGAACATTATACCAACAGTAAAATATGGTGGTGGTAGTGTGATGGTCTGGGGCTGTTTTGCTGCTTCAGGACCTGGAAGACTTGCCGTGATAAAAGGAACTATGAATTCTGCTGTCTACCAAGAGATCCTGAAGGAGAATGTCCGACCATCTGTTCGTGTACTCAAGCTGAAACGAACTTGGGTTCTGCAGCAGGACAATGATCCTAAACACACCAGCAAGTCCACCACCGAATGGCTGAAGAAAAACAAAATGAAGACTTTGGAGTGGCCTAGCCAAAGTCCTGACCTGAATCCTATTGAGATGTTGTGGTATGACTTTAAAAAGGCCGTTCATGCTCGAAAACCCTCTAATGTAACTGAATTAGGACAATTCTGCAAAGATGAGTGGGCCAAAATTCCTCCAGGACGCTGTAAAAGCCTCATTGCACGTTATCGCAAACGCTTGGTTGCAGTTGTTGCTGCTAAGGGTGGCCCAACCAGTTATTAGGTTTAGGGGGCAATCACTTTTTCACACAGGGCCATGATGGTTTGGATTTTTTTTCACCTTTAATAATAAACACCTTCATTTACAAATTGCATTTTGTGTTTACTTGTGTTGTCCTTGACTATTGTTTAAATTGGTTTGATGTTCCGAAACACTTAAGTGTGACAAACATGCAAAGGAACAGGAAATGAGGAAGGGGGCAAACACTTTTTCACACCACTGTATGAGTAAGTGCTGTATTTAGCGTGAAACGCGTCAGCTGTTCCCCCCCCCCCCTTCTCTGTTTTGCTGTGTTTTTGGACTTTGATGTGATTCCTGTTTTTAATAAATCCATTTGATTTTTTATCTTCGTCTGGTGTGCGGCTGTCCAGAGTTCCCCTTGTTACTTTCTAACACTTCATCGGTGTTCATCATGGTAACCCCCAGGGACTAACTGTAAAGGGCTTTTTTTCCCTTAACATATACCAATGTAGGGGGGACTTCAATATCATCTTATTGAGATGTGAAAAGAGATGGATAGGGTTGAGCGAACCCAAACTGTAAAGTTCGGGTCCGTAGCGGACCCTAACCCGAACAATTGACTGTATGTTCGGGTTCGGCTATATGAATTGTCGGCTCCCCATAATACAGAGAACATTGAAAGTCATTGATTTTTTAAAAGTTATTGTCATAAAAAGTGTTTGGGGTCCTGGGTCCTGCCCCAGGGGACATGTATTAATGTAAAAAAAACCTTTTAAAAATGGCCGTTTTTCGGGAGCAGTGATTTTAATAATGCTTAAAGTGAAACAATAAAAGTGTAATATTCCTTTAAATTTTGTACCTGGGGGTGTCTATAGTATGCCTGTAAAAGGGCGCATGTTTCCCTTGCTTAGAACTGTCCCTGCACAAAGTGTCATTTTTGCAGAAAAAAAATCTATTTAAAAACACTCAAAATCCATACCAGACCCTTATCCGAGCATGCAACCTGGCAGGCCGCAGGAAAAGAGCGCCCCCCCCTCCTGAACCGTACCAGGCTACATGCCCTCAACATTGGGAGGATGCTTTGGGGGTCTGTGACCCCTCAAAGCACCATGTCCCCATGTTGATGGGGACAAGGGCCTCTTCCCCAGGTCTGCGGGCGGGGGGCTTATCGGAATCTGGAAGCCCCCTTTAACAAGGGGACCCCAGATCCCGGCCTCCCCCCTGTGTGAAATGGTAAGGGGGTACCCCTACCATTTCACCAAAAAAAGTGACAAAAATGTTAAAAATGACAGGAGACAGTCTTTGACAATTCCTTTATTAAAGTCTTCTTTCATCTTCCCTTCTTCATCCTTCGGTTCCTTCATCTACTTCTTCCATCTTCTTCTTCTTGCTCTGGTCTTCTCGTCCGGCATCTTCTTCGACGGCGTTGGCGTTTCTTCTTCTGTGTCGGGCCGCTCTGTGCAATGGGAGCCTCCCGCTGTGAGGCTTCCCGATGTGAGGCTTCGCTTCGTTTGACAGGTCTTTTATAACGGAGGGCGGGGCCACCTGGTGACCCCGCCCCCTATGACGCATGGGGACGTCATGGGGACTTCCCTATGGCTTTCCCCATGACGTCAGAGGGGGGCGGAGACTAAGAAGATGCCGGACGAGAAGACCAGAGCAAGAAGAACCGGATCGGAGGAAGAAGAAGAAGATGGAAGGAGATGAAAGAAACCGAAGGATGAAGAAAAGAAGACCAGAAGAAAGAAGATGAAAGAAGACTTTAATAAAGGAATTGTCAAAGACCGTCTCCTGTCATTTTTAACATTTTTGTCACTTTTTTGGTGAAATGGTAGGGGTACTTTTGTAGGGGGCTTCCAGATTCTGATAAGCCCCCCCCGCCCGCAGACCCCCACAACCAACGGCCAGGGTTGTGGGGAAGACGCCCTTGTCCCCATCAACATTGAGGGGTCACAGACCCCCAAAGCATCCTCACAATGTTGAGGGCATGTGGCCTGGTATGGTTCAGGAGGGGGGGGCGCTCTCGTCCCCCCCCCCCCTCTTTTCCTGCGGCCTGCTAGGTTGCGTGCTCGGATAAGGGTCTGGTATGGTATGTATTTTTTTTTTTTTAGCAATGACTTTCAATGAATGACTGTTCTCTGTATTACGGGAGCCGACAATTCATTAAAGCTGCAAATGATTTTAAATAGCTTTTTTTCCTGCAAAAATGACACTTTGTGCAGGGACAGTTCTAAGCACAGAAAACATGCGCCCTTTTACAGGCATACTATAGACACCCCCCAGGTATGAAATTTAAAGGAATATTACACTTTTATTGTTTCACTTTAACCGCGATATAGTCGAAAGACGTCTACAGCGCAGTTGGGTTATCCTGAGTGGACGTCCTACGGACGTCCTCCCAGAAACTTGCTCCCGTGCGCGCCCTCGGGCGCGCACTCGGGAACATCCGTGACCGCCGTGTCCCGAGGACCCGGCGCACCACGGATCACGGTAAACAGCCGCTGATAGCGGCCGTTTACCACGTGATCGCTCTGTCAAATGACGGAGCGATCACATGTACATGACGTGACGCCGGTTCCTCCCTCCCCTCTCTGTACCGATCGGTACAGAGAAGGGAGAAGCGGGAGAGATGGGACCAGCGCTGTGGGCTGGATGTGTAGTGCCCACAGCGCTGGTCAATACACTGCCACCACTGTGCAATGCTCTGCCACCACTGTGCAATGCTCTGCCACCACTGTGCAATGCTCTGCAACCACTGTGCAATACTGTAATACTCTGCCAATACTCGTGGAGTGAGGGAAGCACTGCGCTAACTCAGAAAGTGATGATAATAAAATCAATCCAAAAATACTGTGATCAAAAGTGTACTGTGTAAAGTAAATATCCTGAAAATATATGTGAAAGCACTCAAACAAAGTCAAACAAATAACCACAATGTGTAGCGCTAACAAAAAATAGAGCCAATAAACTCATAAAGTGAAAAAAGTCCAGTGCAATATAATATAGTGAAACAATGATAAAGTCCTTTTGTTCAAAGAAAATTAATCATATGGCATGAATCATCCTTGCACATGAGATGTGTGTGGAGAAACTCAGGAAACACAGATTCTAATGTGTATAAACCCTCCAATGGTTATGGAATGCATACGCTTACCAGCGATGTTTGACCCACCTACCATACGGCAGTGGGTCAGTAAGGCTTATGGTAACTCCTGTAGGTGGCGCCCAAGAGATGAAGGCTGGATTCTGGCAGCACTCCTCCAGGTCTGGAATGGACTCTCAACTGGATATTCCGGAATCCTCCAAGACCACACATGTGTGGGACACGACACCAGGAACAACCCAAGAAGCAGGAAACGGAAAAAGGAAAAAAGGAACTCCAATAGTGTGATTCCACCACTAATTTATTGGGTATGGGGTATAAATAATGGTACAAACGGGAATTCACCCAAGCAGTACAGAACATATACTGATAGAATCAAAATAAAACAGAGTAAAAGCAGTATAAGTGTCTCAAAATCAGCAAAGCCCAAGCACTCGCCAATACTCGCCAATACTCTGCCAATACTCTGCAATAATTTTTAATAGAAACAAATAATTTTTATTTATTTATTTTTTACCGAATTTTCAGTATTTTTTGATTTATAGCGCAAAAAAAAAAAAAAACAGCGGTGATTAAATACCACCAAAGAAATCTCTATTTGTGTGAAAAAAAAGGACACAAAATTCATTTGGGTACAGTGTTGCATGACTGAGTAATTGTCATTCAAAGTGTGAGAGCACCGAAAGCTGAAAATTGGTCTGGTTAGGAAAGGGGTTTAACTGCCCAGTGGTCAAGTGGTTAAGCATTATTGAAATCACTGCTTCTGAAAAAACTTCAGTTTTTAAAAGTTTTTTTTGCATTGATACATGTCTCCTGGGGCAGGACCCGGGTCCCCAAATACTTTTTTTTGACAATAACTTTTAAAAAATCAATGACTTCAATGACTGTTCTCTGTATTATGGGGACGTGAGCCGACAATTTATTATAGCCGTTCGGGTCCCCATTGACTTCAATGGGGTTCGGGGTCAAGTTCGGGTCAAGTTCTGTCCCGAACCCGAACTTTTTTCCAAAGTTCGGCCGAACCTGCCGAACCCAAACATCCAGGTGTCCGCTCAACTCTAGAGATGGATCTTCAGGCTCCAATCTCTGCAGCCACTAGGCCTTAATGTAGAGCTGAGCCTGAAGATCTTTCTGGAAGAATAAGTATGAGAATTATAAACACCTTGGTTGACATGACATAAGATTTATAATATCTGGCAATATACTTAACTTCCTGTAGACCCTAATCCAGATACTTTCAGTGTACCTATTTGTCTACTTTAACCTTCTATTCTTGACCTCTGGTGGCCTAATATATAATGTATTATTATATATGAGTATAGATTCGTCAATTTGCATCCACTATTAGCTTAATTACAAATTTGGCTGCAGTATTTTTATCCATCCACAAGATGGCGCAGAATCAAAAATTCACTGTTACAGGGGCATTTTTGTGATTGGTTATTTGACCCTATATTAAAGTGAAGATTGCCCCTCTGTACCTTGTCCAGTTAAAGTGCCATTTGAGGGCATGAAATGCTTTGACCTAGCGTGGGCTAACGCTGCTGCTATCCCATCTTTACGGCCGTTTTGTGCGTTTGCATAGAGACTTTCTGTTCAGTCCTCACTAGACTGGTGCATTTCCTACTCAGAGCTCCCTCTGCTGCACACTAACGGAGACTCGCTCCTTCTGAGTTCACCTGTGACCCGGATAGACTCTGGCTGTGTGAGCCATGAGATCTATGCTGCATAACTTTTGTGTGACCGGCAACTGCTCCGCTCCCCTGGGAATCCGCTCGTTTGTCTCTGAATGATGTCTGAGCTGATAGCGATATCATTCCGCCAGTACCTCCATTGAAGTCATACTAGTGAGCGTTGTATATTCGAACAAGAAGAGCGTGACATCAGCGGCACATAATGGGTCTCTGGTATCCTATATGACTGCACCACCAGATGATGGATGATACTTGCACTTTCAGGTAAATTTGTTACAGCTAGGGACATATACCTGATCATTTGGATCCCTGACTTTATATATTATATGCCATAATCTGTGGAACTTATTCCTGACTGCATGTTCATTGAGCCTGATATGGCTTACAAAAAGGACATTTTTGGATAGAACTGTGTGCATTCTTTGCCTGGCCCACATTCATCTACTATCAGCTTCAGCTGGGTCCATAGGGAAGACGGGAGAGAAGATAGGAGGGGATGACCCCACATCTTTAACCACTTGCTTACTGGGCACTTAAACCCCCTTCCTGCCCAGACCAATTTTCAGCTTTCGGTGCTCTCACACTTTGAATGACAATTACTCAGTCATGCAACACTTTACCCAAATTAATTTTTTGTCCTTTTTTTCCCACAAATAGAGCTTTCTTTTGGTGGTATTTGATCACCCCTGGGTTTTTTATTTTTTGCGCTATAAATGAAAAAAGATCGAAAGTTTTGGCCACAATTTATACTGCTACATATCTTTGGTAAAAATAACCCAAATTAGTGGATATTATTTGGTCTTTGTGAAAGTTGGAGAGTCTACAAACTGTGGTGCAAATTATACAGAATTGATCACACCTGATGTACTGATGGCCCATCTCATTTCTTGTAACCCGAACAAGCCAGGAAAGTACAAATACCCCCCAAATGACCCCTTTTTTGAAAGTAGACATTCCAGGGTATTTAGTAAGAGGCATGGTGAGGTTTTTGATGTTGTTATTTTTTTCCCACAATTATTTGCAAAATTCTCCTACAAAATTGTCATTGTAATAGGTTATTTCTCTCACATGGCATGTGTATACCACAAATGACACCCCAAAATACATTCTGCTACCCCTCCTGACTGAGTATTTCGATGCCACATGTGTGGGACTTTTACACAGCCTGGCCACTTAGAGAGGCCCAACATGCAGGTGTCCTAGGAGCATAAATTACACATCTAACTTGTTGACTACCTATTAAACTTTTGAAGGCCCTGGAGCACCAGGACAATGACACGTGACATGGCACTGATACGTGGCACTAATATGTGGCACTTATGACAGATGGCACTTATATGTGGCACTGATATCATGTGGCACTAATATGTGGCACTGATGAGAGATAGCACTAATATGTGGCACTGATGACACGTGACACTGATAACAGATGGCACGTGACACTGACAGGTGGCACTGATGACAGTTGGCACTGATACGTGGCACTAATATGTGGTACTGATGACACGTGGCACTGATGACAGATGGTACTGTGGCACTGATAACACATGGCACTGATGATAGATGGCACTTATACATGGCACTGGGGGACAAATGGCACTGGGGGACAAGTGGCAGTCGGGACAGTGTATATCTGGAATTGTCAAAGAAAGGACCCCACAGGTTTTGATGGGTGATTCACATGTGGAGCCTTTTTACTGTTTAAGATGTTTGCGTGAATTTTCTAATAAAGTTTACCATTTTTTCATTCATTATATTTCTTAGCTTTCTTGTCCCGATGTGAGCATTCGTGAGTCTGCTATGGTCTCACATCCTCCCTCATTGTTTGCTTTTAGAATATGTTTTTGCTCCTGGGAAGGAAGGCCGCCATATTGACAGAATTATCCTTTAAATTGAATTGTGATCTCTGAGTGGATTCAAGTGCTTTCCTTTACTATTCCCTTATACTCACCCCCCCCCCCCCCCCCCCCCCCACTCTCTCTCTTCTTTCCCCCTTTTTTTTTTATCCTAATCTGTGGGGGCTATGGAGAAGTGAGTTGATCTAGTAGTCTCTCTCTCTAATATTAATTCTACCTAACCACGTGAATATGGCTTTATCTGAACACATTATATATCACTAAAATCCTATGAAGTTAAGGGACATGTTTTCCATATACAATTGTGATAAATCGCCCATTATATATGCCATCATATTCCATTTGAATGGGAATGATTCTTTAACCACTTAAGGACCGCCTGCTGCATATATACTGTGGCAGTGCGGCTTTATTGCGTGAAATCACATGTACGTTATTTTGTGCAATAGATACTGGGGGCATGCGTGCGCTGCCGGAGGTAGGGGGGTCAGAGGGGGAGCCAATCAGCGGATCCGGTGGACCCGATGTCCGCTGGCCAACCGTGATAATTCCCCAGAGAGGCAAAACAGCATTCCACCTATGTAAACAAGACAGACCGGGCAAGGTTATCAATGAATCTATATATATATTTTTTATACAAACGAGGTTACACTTAACTGCTCTGTGCAATGTTATTACACAGAGTGGTCTCTTACCTACTCTTGTGGAGTCACTCACTGGTGTTCTCCACTCCTTCTACTTAAGGTTGCCTCCATAGCTATAGTCTATGAACACACACACAGCGTGGCTCATCCACTCCCTGCACTCCCTTCCTTACAGGATTTTACTGCTTCCGTTTCCGTCAGAGCAGGAAGTGAGCTGAGGCTGACACAGAGCTTGATCACTGACATGACTCAGGTACCTGTTTAGGGTGGGAGTAGGAAGCGGAAGCACACGGTTATGCCTTGTACACACGGTCGGACTTTCCACTGGAAAATGTACGATCGGAGCATGTTGTCAGAAATTCCGACCGTGTGTAGGCTCCATCTGACTTTTTCCATCGGAATTTCCGACAGTTTGAGATCTGGATCTAACATTTTCTGACAACAAAATCCGATTGCGTAAATTCCGATTGTGTGTAGACAATTCCGATGCACAAAGTGCCACGCATGCTCAGAATAAATTACGAGACGTAAGCTATTGGCTACTGGCTATTGAACTTCCTCTTTATAGTCAGCGCGTTCTTGACGATTAGAATTTCCGACAACTTTGTGCGATCGTGTGTATGCAAGACAAGTTTGAGCCAACATCCGTCGGAAAAAATCTGATGGATTTTGTTGTCCGATCGTGTGTACAGGGCATTAGAGTGATTTTTTTTTTTTTGGCTTAATGCAAAAAATGCATCCTGAAAATGTGGATGTTAGTGCAAATAAAAAAGTATCATGGAGAACTGGATTTGTTGCCAGTGCAATAGACTACAATCACCTCAATATATCAAGGTGTTTGTTTAGACATGTATTTATTGAGAGTGTTAGCTGGGGTTTCCCTTTTCAAAGATACACATTTTCCTCTGCATATAACTCTTACCTTTTTATTAAGCAGTTCATGTCATCAGATGTGATGTTTTCATGCTGCTTAACACTTCGATATTACATTCAACATAAAATGTGTTATAAATACTATTACAGAATCAGTCTGTTCTCTGCATATGAAACACTTTATTCAAAACGGATTCAATCTATTCTGATTTGTTATAGTAAGATCCTAACTTACTGAATGGAAGTGTTCATATTTTCTTCAGAAATTCAAAATCCGATTAGCAGGATAAGGATAGGTGATTATTTATTCATGCCTTAGTAGAGCAAATTCAGCAAGTTTAAAGAGGAAGTAAACTTCCTCTGCAGACATTTGCCTATAGGTTGTGAAAATATCTCTTAAACCTGTACAGTTTAGGAGATATTTACATTGCATGCAGCCAATGACATCACTGGCCCATGTGCACTGAAGGAATGGCCCACGGGTGCCGTTCCTTCTGAGTCAGTGCCGTATACAGCAGCTCCCGGGCGCAATGCACCAGAGTGACATCATCACAGCTTCGGCCAATCACAGCACCAGAGTCCACGAACCTGGAATTAACTCTGGGTAAAATGTCAGCTGTCTCAGCGGTGTGCAAGGACAGCTTCATTCTAAGTTAAGTATTTCATAATGAGCTAGTATGTAATGCATATTAGCTCATTATGCCTTTTGTCTTGCAGGGTTTTTGTTTTGTTTTTTGTTTTTCTGAGGTTTACAACCTCTTTAACCATTCACAAGGCTTTCTGTCAAAAGCTGATGGCACTATTTTATCTCTCCCTCAATTTAAATCTGTAATTAAAAAGATGTTTGGCTCATTTGGGCTTTAGCTCTACATAACATTACCTCCTAATCTTTTAGAAATGTATGCAGAAACTACAGCTGCTATAGTGGGAATGCCTGCATACAGTGTTTGGGTAGATGGGATTCTGAAAGATTTAAGCTTTATACCCATCCTACTTTTTGCATTCATTACACATATCTCCCTTTTTTATTGGTTCCATGAAAACAGTACAAATAGTCAGACATTCAGATATTTTCTGGGCACCTGAGTAAGTGTTAGGGTAAATTTGCGCAGTAAATCTTGTTTCTCTTCCTCTTAAAACTCAAGTTCTCTGGTCGAGTTTTAAGGGGTATGTATGTTCTATTGAATCTGCCAAATGAAACCAGGAAATATCAACAGCTTGTTAAATCTTCAATCCCAAATTCTTCTTCATGGTTCCTGTTAACTTAATGTGTACACTACACACTACAAAATAAACACCTCAGGCATTTGTCCTTAGATGCTTCAAGGAAAATGTCATCTTGGACTTGTACCAGCTTCATCCTCTGTGCACTTTGTGACACGTACAGTGCCTTGAAAGAATATTCATACCTCCTTGAAATTTTCCACATTCTGTCATGTTACAACCAAAAACGTAAATGTATTTTATGTGATAGACCAACACAAAGTGGCGCATAAATGGTTTTCAACATTTTTTACAACTACATTTTTAAAAAGTGTGGCGTGCATTTATATCCAGCCCCTCTGAATCAATACTTTGTAGAATCACCTTACGCTGCAGCTACAGCTGCAAGTCTTTTTGGGGATGTCTCTACCAGCTTTACACATCTAGAGAGTGACATTTTTGCACATTCTTCTTTGCAAAATAGCTCAAGCTCTGTCAGATTGGATGGAGAGTTTCTGTGAACAGCAATTTTCTAGCCACAGATTCTTAATTGGATTTAGGTCTGGACTTTGACTGAGCCATTCTAACACATGAATGTACTTTGCTAAACCATTCCATTCCTCTGACTGTATGTCTAGGGTTATTGTCCTGCTGGAAGGTGAACCTCCACCCCAGTCTCAAGTCTTCCATCCATGCTCAGCCATCCCTCCATCCCCTGCAATACACAGCAATAGCCTGCAGTGTATTGCAGGGTATGGAGTGATGGCTGAGCATGGATGGATGGATGGATACACAGCAGTACTCTGCGATACCCTGCCATACCCTGCCATACCATGCTATACCCTGCGATATTCTGCAATACTCTGCCATACCCAGCAATACCCTGTGATACTCTGCCATACCCTGTGATACTCTGCCATACCCTGCGATACTCTGCCATACCCTGCGATACTCTGCCATACCCTGCGATATTCTGCGATACCATGCAATGCTCGCTACAATCAAAGCCAGGATCGTTTTTTTATTTTATTTCAGGTTTTCCAGCCTAGAGGTGAGATGTGGGGTCTTATTGACCCCATATCTCTCTGTAAAGAGGACCTGTAATGCAATATTCCTATTACAAGGGATGTTTACATTCCTTGTAATAGGAATAAAAGTGATCAAAAAATTTTGTTGGGGGAAAAAAAGTGTTAAACTAAAATAAATAAAGTAAAATGAACAATAAAAAAAAAAAAAAAAAAAAAAGCGTCCCTGTCCCCGTGTGCTCGCATTCAGAAGCGAACGCATACGTAAGTCCCGCCCACATATGAAAACGGTGTTCAAACCACACATGTGAGGTATCGCTGCGAACGTTGGAGCGAGAACAATAGTTTTGGCCCTAGACCTCCTCTGTAACTCAAAACATGTAACCAGTAAAAAATTTTAAAGCGCCGCCTATGGGGATTTTTAAGTAGCGAAGTTTGGCGCCATTCCACGAGCGTCTGCAATTTTGAAGGGTCACATGTTAGGTATCTATTTACTCGGCGTAACTTCATCTTTCACATTATGCAAAAACATTGGGCTAAATTTACAGTTTTGTTTTTTGTAAAGCACAAAACTTTTTTTTCCCCAAAAAACGCGTTCGAAAAATTGCTGCGCAAGTACCGTGCTAGATAAAAAGTTGCAACGACTGCCATTGTATTCTCTAGGGTCTTTGCTAAAAAAACATATATAATGTTTTGGGGTTCTATGTAATTTTCTAGCAAATAAATGATGATTTTTACATTTGGGAGAGAAATGTCAGAATTGGCCTGGGTGCTCCAGAACACCTGATGGTGCTCCCTGCATGTTGGGCCTCTGTATGTGGCCACACTGTGTAAAAGTCTCACACATGTGGTATCGCCATACTCGGGAGTAATAGCAGTATGTGTTTTGGGGTGTAATTTGTGGTATGCATATGCTGTGTGTGAGAAATAACCTGCTAATATGACAATTTTGTGAAAAAAAAAATCTTGATTTTGCAAAGAATTGTGGGAAAAAATTACAACTTCAAAAAACTCACCATGCCTCTTTCCAAATACCTTGGAATGTCTTCTTTTCAAAAAGGGGTCATTTGGGGGGTATTTGTGCTTTTATGGCATGTTAGGGTCTCAAGAAATGAGATAAGCCGTCAGTACTTCAGGTGTGATCAATTTTCAGATATTGGCACCAAGCTTGTGGACTCTATAACTTTCACAAAGACCAAATAATATACCCCAATTTGTACTTATTTTTACCAAGGATATGTAGCAGTATAAATGTTGGCCAAAATGTATCAAGAAAAATTACAAATTTGCTAAATTTTATAACAGAAACGAAGAAAAATTCATATTTTTTACAGAATTTTCAGTATTTTTCTTTTATAGCGCAAAAAATAAAAAACCCAACGGTGATTAAATACCACCAAAAGAAAGCTCTATTTGTGTGAAAAAAAAAGGACAACAATTTCATATGGGTACAGTGTTGTATGACTGAGTAATTGTCATTCAAAATGTGAGAGCACCGAAAGCTGAAAATTGGTCTTGTTATTAAGGGTGTTTAAGTGCCCAGTGGTCAAGTGGTTAAATTACACACAGTGGGACTTTATTTACTAATTAGATGACTTCTAAAGGCAATTGGTTCCACTAGGTTTTAGTTAGGGGTATCAGATTAAAGGGGGTGAATAAAAATGCACGCCACACTTTTCAGATATTTATTTGTAAAAAAAAATTGAAAACCATTTATCATTTTCCTTCCACTTCACAATTATGTGACACTTTGTGTTAGTCTATCACATACAATCCCAATAAAATAAAAATTTATGTTTTTGGTTGTAACATGACAAAATGTGGAAAATTTCAAGGTATATGAAGACTTTTTTTCAGGGCACTGTATACTGCATTATTACAATAATACAGCCCAATGTTGTTCTCTGTCTACAATATGTTTACCTCGTTGCCCTTTATATGTACTTGCAGGCATTATAATTGTAGCCATATGTAAAACACCAACAGATGTATACATTGCCTCTCACCATCAGCCATAAATACACATTCCTACCCCACCCCCATTATTCTACGTTCCTGGCTCTAGTGGTCTTTGTTGGTAATGAAGAGATTAAAGCAGAACTCTTGAGACTCAAAGCTACTGGGCATAGAGATAATCATTGATTACAAAGCTCTATTTTGCAGGCCTACTTGTTAGACAAGTGACCATAGATATATGCCATGAAAAGACAACCCGGTGTCTCTTGCACTGTGTTCCATATTACAAGATGTGATTTTGTCCCCTTAGCCCTATTACGCAGAATATGCAAGAGACAAATACTTGGCAGTGCAGATTGCTCACCCATCTGTTAACCTGGTCTGCATAGGGGAGCTTTGTAATTAGTGAATACCTGTATTTGCTGGTTGATGTAGGTAAGTTAGCAGTATTCATCAACAGTGGTGGCCCGTGCACTGTGGGCTTTCAGGATGGCGGATGCATGGATTCCTATGGCGGGGTGGGAGGGGCTGGTACTTTTTGAAGCACCTGACTAGAGCCAGAGGCTCTAATATGCTTCAAAATAGGGTGGGCTCTGGGCACAGAGAGTGCGCCTTGATCCCACCCAATTGTGTGACGATAGTGAATACATTTTTGCTATTTTTACACTAACCTTCCTCCCCGCCAATCAGGAGGCAGGGTGTCAGATCTGTTTCCTGATTGGCCAAAGTGCCAGGCCACCCTATTGGATGCCTGGTGCTTAGGAAGCGGAGCGGACTCAGCAGAGGAGACACACGCTGGAGCAGAAGTCGCCGCCGCTCTGGTGCACTCACTGGACTGAGAGGAGCTGCTGCCTGGTGGTAAGTGCCAGGGGGGTATTAGAAATCAAAAGGAAGAACTCCAGACAGCCGCACACCGGGAACATAAAATCCAAAGGGTTTATTTAAAAGCAAAAAGACACCACAATCCAAACACGGCAAAAAGGGGGGTACAGAGCTGATGCGTTTCGCACTGTATTTCAGTGCTTACTCATAGCTGATATACTCTCAAATAGACATCAAATATATATGGTTACAACGTATAGGTCACATAATTACATGATCGAATAAAGCTGTGGCAAACAAGCAGAGTCTGGTGTTGATTGGATTTCAAGATGTGCAGCTGAAATGGACCATGAGACCGAGTATAACCAATTAAAAAGACAAGCAAATTAAAATCTTGTAGTGAAAAGATAGGGAAATTTGAAGTGTCATGTGAAACAATTCTATTTTGTGTAAATAAACTAACCACAATTCTTTCTTGTGTGAATAAATGAGTAAATAAGCCAGAATGCATGGGTGAGTATTGTCATATAGAGAAACATATATACCTACAGTTTTAGATGTTGTCTCTTGTTTGCTCGGGACCATTGGGTTGCTGTCAGATGTTTAATATAGCCATGTCTACATTGGAGAAAATATTTCTCACTGTCGATTTACACATATATCAGCCTATAGGTATTCATACGCAATTTATAACGTCCCAGTCAAGCGCGGCTCCTTTTATCAACTTTCACATAGACTGACACCGGACAAATCATTTTGGATAGGCTTTGATAAGAGATCGTTCAGTGCTTTAGGCAACGGTGTACTAAATGTGACATTTTCCATCCCTCATCAAGTGCATGCTCAGCTGCTACTGATATACAGTGGTGTGAAAAAGTGTTTGCCCCCTTCCTCATTTCCTGTTCCTTTGCATGTTTGTCACACTTAAGTGTTTCGTAACATCAAACCAATTTAAACAATAGTCAAGGACAACACAAGTAAACACAAAATGCAATTTGTAAATGAAGGTGTTTATTATTAAAGGTGAAAAAAAATCCAAACCATCATGGCCCTGTGTGAAAGAGTGATTGCCCCCTAAACCTAATAACTGGTTGGGCCACCCTTAGCAGCAACAACTGCAACCAAGCGTTTGCGATAACGTGCAATGAGGCTTTTACAGCATCCTGGAGGAATTTTGGCCCACTCATCTTTGCAGAATTGTCCTAATTCAGTTACATTAGAGGGTTTTCGAGCATGAACGGCCTTTTTAAGGTCATACCACAACATCTCAATAGGATTCAGGTCAGGACTTTGGCTAGGCCACTCCAAAGTCTTCATTTTGTTTTTCTTCAGCCATTCGGTGGTGGACTTGCTGGTGTGTTTAGGATCATTGTCCTGCTGCAGAACCCAAGTTCGTTTCAGCTTGAGTACACGAACAGATGGTCGGACATTCTCCTTCAGGATCTCTTGGTAGACAGCAGAATTCATAGTTCCTTTTATCACGGCAAGTCTTCCAGGTCCTGAAGCAGCAAAACAGCCCCAGACCATCACACTACCACCACCATATTTTACTGTTGGTATAATGTTCTTTTTCTGAAATGCAGTGTTCCTTCTACGCCAGATATACTTGGACACACACCTTCCAAAGAGTTCCACTTTTGTCTCATCGGTCCACAGAATGTTGTCCCAAAAGTCTTGGGGATCATCAAGATGTGTTGTGGAGAAATTGAGACGAGCTTTGATGTTCTTTTTGCTCAGCAGTGGTTTTCTCCTTGGAACTCTGCCATGCAGGCCATTTTTGCCCAGTCTTTTCCTGATGGTGGAGGCATGAACGCTGACCTTAACTGAGGCAAGTGAGGCCTGCAGTTCCTTGGACGTTGTTGTGGGGTCTTTTGTGACCTCTTGGATGAGTCGTCGCTGCGCTCTTGGGGTAATTTTGGGCGGCCGGCCACTCCTGGGAAGGTTCACCACTGTTCCATGTCTTCGCCATTTGTGGATAATGGCTCTCACTGTGGTTCGCTGGATTCCCAAAGCTTTGGAAATGGCTTTATAACCCTTTCCAGACTGATAGATCTCAATTACTTTCTTTCTCAATTGTTCCTGAATTTCTTTGAGTCTCGGCATGATGTGTAGCTTTTAAGGATCTTCTGGTGGACCTTACTGTGTCAAGCAGCTCCTATTTAAGTGATGCCTTGATTGTGAACAGGTGTGGCAATAATCAGGCCTGGGTGTGGCTAGAGAAATTGAACTCAGGTGTGGACAACCACAGTAAAGCCCCATACACACGGTCGGACTTTTTCATCAATTTGGTCCGATCGGACAAGGTTGTTGAAAAATCAGACCGTGTGTATGCACCATCGGACAGTGTTCGTCGGTTTGTCCGTCGGACAAAGTCTTATCTCCTGCTGGAAAGATTTGCCGTCAACCCGGTCCGATCACACCAAATCCGAGCGTGTGTACGCTTGTCCGACGGACAAAGTGCTACGCATGCTCAGAAGAAATTCTGTGACGGAAGCGCTCGGTCAGGTAAAACTACCTTTCCTAATCGACACAGCACATTCGTCACGCTGCAATGTTAAAATGTCTTTAATGCAGCGCATTCTCTTTTTCTTTACAATGCAACAAGAATGACATCTTTTAGCTGCTCCTATTCACCCGCACTTCTCACAAACTTACTTCTTTATTACTTTGCACCATTTATACACTACATGTTTATTTTTACTCTGAACGGAAAAGAATCTTTGTTATTTTTTTACCATGATTTGTCTTTTTTTTTTTGGGGGGGGGGAATACATATTTGAATGTTTTTTTTTTTTTTTTTTTTTTTTTGGAGGGGGGTTGTGTGTCTCAAATTACCAAAAACACATTATTTACATTTGTATTTCTTGCTTAAATTTACTAGGAGGTTGTTTGTTGTTGTTGCCCCTTGTTAATTCTACTTTAGGATTAGTGAAATGTACCAGCCTACTCAAAGAAAAACTGTCATTGTAGCAAAGTAAAACACAATAGTCAATGATTATTTCAAATCCAAAAAACCTTTATTTAGGTCACACCAACAAACCAAAGAGGAACGCAGCCATGGTGAAACTTGGGGAATTTGCAAAGCCTTGGCCCCCCACGGCAACCATCATTGTTCAAGCGTAGAAAATTGGGGGCCTGAGGAGTACGTATATTAAGGGGAGTGCAATCTGGTCGTGAAGTCCAAAGTATCCGGAACTGCAGCAGATGCCATCTAGGTCCCCAGGCTCTGGTACTACGAGAGGCTCCATCTTCTCTCAGACCAGACTGATTGCAGGTCGTCACTCTCAGGTCTTCCTTCCACGCTTCCTTGCACGCTGTGGCTGTCGTGCTGGTGGGGTGGCAGAAGGAGGAGGAGGAGGAGGAGGAGGTGGAGCATGGTAGCTATGGCAAACATGTGTGACTGGGGTCATCTCCCCAGCCCTACCCTTATTTAGGACATGGAGGATGAGCCCCTCACACATGTTGCGTTGCCTCACCTCCATACCCATCATTTTTGTGACAACCACCGAGCCAAAGGTCTCCTCATCGGCGGGTGTGGCATGTAGGGAGTCTGAAGCCTCTCTTATCATCCGGAGCGCTGACTGTGCCGCATAACCCCCCCTTCTCGCCCTTTTGTACGGAGGGCGGAGGGGAGGGGTTTGGGTGTCAGTCAGGCTCCGAGGCCTAGCCCCCTCTTGGCTGCCACTACCCAGCTGGTGGCTGCCACTAACCCCTGCCTCCTCCTGACTGCCACCTTCCACAGCCACCTCCTGGCTGAGGTCTTCCTGTGTAGGAAAAAGGGACATAGTTTCAGTTATTTGTTCATCAAACACACACAATTCTCATCTAGTGACTGTTGCAAAATGTTTACAAATAGAAAACCATACAATTCTCAGCCCAGCAGTTTAGATTCTGGCCCCAAATGTCTCCAACACCACTGTCTGTTGATATGTCAAACACGTTAGGAACTAAGCAATTGGCGATCCTGAATTAAGTGAACATCATTCATTATTCCCCTAAATGGTAGCAAAACTACTATACCTGGAACAAGCTGGGCTCCTCCACCTCTTCCAGACTGGAAGGCCCAGGTTGCTCCTCGGAAGCCTCATCAGGGGTGGGCTGTGCGCAAGGAAGCGTGGAAGGAGGAGTTGAGGTTGGCTCCGTGACATCAGCCTGGTCCTTCAGAAAATGGAGACTCTGATAGTACCAGAGCTTGGGGACATAGACCTCATCTGCTGAAGTTGCAGTTTCCTCAGACTTCACGACCTTCTTCCTCTCCCTGATATACGCACTCCTCAGGCTGCCAATTTTCTTTCTAATATCATCAACAGTTGCCGTGGGGAACCTTGGCTTGACAAATTCCACAAGTTCCTCCAGGGCTGCGTGCCTCTTTGGTTTGTTGGTGTAATGTGGGTGTATACCCTGCCACAATATGGGAAAATCCCTGTATTTGGCAATGAAGAGGGGGAGAAAACTCATGTCGTTGAATCCCTTCATATCAATCTCTGCAAGACACAACAACACACAAAACCCTCAAAATTATGTCAGGCTAAACTCTCCTAATCTTCTCCATAAAGAAGCCTCAAGTTCAAATCAGTCTAGGCTAGTTATGTACCAACGTTAAATTGTACCTTCGTTTGTAGCGATCGTCTCGTGTGAGTTTTCTCTCCCCTCGTCTCCCAGATCGTGGCTACGACACAGGCGTGTGACGTTTTATATACACTGCGCATGCTTCAAACTCCGCCCGCCCCTGACGATCTTTCTCGTCTATTCCCCACCCCTTCTCTTTACGGCGTAGTGGGGAGAGCACATGGCGGGGACACAGCAGGTGCGCCACAAATATCCCACCAACGAGGAGGAGGACGAGGAAAGTCCGGAGGCAGAAACGTCCCGATCCCGGAACCTGAAATTCAAGGCCTCCAATATGTCATTTGGAGAAATGTTGGAGATGGTGGACATATTAAAGAGGAGCGACTATGATGGGAAGTATGGGCCTTACCTCAACCCCAATGTCCGCAAGGCCAAGATCATGTCTAAAGTTGTGAGAAGGCTGTACAATAATTTTGGGGTACAACGATCCAAGGAGCAACTCAGGAAACGCTGGTCAGACCTGAAACTGAGGGAGGCCGATCAGTACAGAAAGATCAAGAGAATTCTTCAAAAAAGTAAGTAGTTGTGTTTTGTGTTTGATTTCTTGCTTGCATACTGCTCCATTGTGTTTTGATTTTTACCAAGTTGTACATTCCAAAATGGCCACTTTCAGGTTCGTCTGTGCATTCGATCGTACTCAGCCTCGATCTTTCTGCCACTGTCATGGTCGTGTGTGTGTGCATTCGATCGTACGCAACCTCGATCGTTCGGCCACTTATAATACGATGTTTGGTGTTTTTTTGGGGAAAGGAAGTTTGTTCTCACTAGAAATGTCATCAAGAATGTAAAGCCAATTTATTCAATGTAAAGGAGAGGTCACTCAGTAGCTGTTTACCCATCTGGACTCTAGAGCACTAGTGCTGGGACACCCAAACCCCCTTTTTATTATGCTTTTCCACACATGTGCTCCAGTGGATACTAGAGGGGGGTCTCCATCACACAAACTTCTACCAAAAAGCTAGTCAGTTTAGCACCTTTACAAAGTGACTTCATTCATGTAGTTGACATTTGTAACTGGCCAAACTAAAATAGTGTCCGTCACTTTCAAGCAATGTTTGTCATTTCCTATTTCTGCCCTCAATAGCTTGTGTTGCTAAATCTTCCTTTTGGACATTCTCATAGGGGAGCGAAAACTTGGGCCGTCTGAGGAAACCCCCAAACCAACACCTACCAAAAAAGGGGAAAGAGCAGAAGCAGAGGAGGAGGAGGAGGAGGAAGGAGAGATCATCGAACTTGGAGAAATTGTCACCACAACAGGTGAGTGTGGGAGAACACAGCTACTGGTAAGCTAATCCATGTATGGCTGCCTCATTTCCAACACCCCATTTTTGTTTGTTTGTGGTTTTTAGGTGACGTGGATGTTGTGGAAGAAAAAATCGCACTTTACCACAGAGAGTGCCCACGTACTCATCGGAGAGATAATGGTCTGCAATAGAGATCTAGATTACATAAAGCAAAACATCAATGATGTTCAACAAAAATTGAAGAACATCATTGATGTTTTAGGAAAAATATGAAAAAGCAACAAGTAATTTACACACATTTGTGCCAGCTTCTGAACACATTTGCAACTTAAAAACTGTCTGAAATTTGGAACATGCACACATTGTGTCCACATGTGCTAGCTCCCATCATGGTGGGTGAATGGCAACGTTTTTTTGGGGGTGCAAACACTTTACGAACTACGAAAGTGGTTGTGGTGAAGGGGTTGCACCCCCAAAAAACGTCCATTCATCCCCATGATGGAAAATGGCACTTTTGAAGCTTCTAGGCATGTGTTTTACCATCTAATGACCATTTTCATAACCAAATTGTGTGCATGTTCCAAATTTCCACTTTTCGGGGGTGACCCCCCCATGTGATGAAGGCAAGATCAAACACACTTTGAACATATAGTCATGTCTGATCTTGTCTTCACTTTACAAAGTTGAACTTTCCTACTTCATAGGTTCTGCTTAGCTCCATGCCTGGTTTTACAAATTGCGTAATCTTTGTAAATAATGTTGTAAATAACCAAGATGTTGTCAGTTTTGGCGTGAAGATTGTAAACGCACTTGTGAATGTTTTCCAAGTAAACTTTTTTATTTTTCCAAATGTGTGGCTTCCTTATTTAAATAAAACAATGCATTATGTATGTAAAATGTAAAGGATATGGGGGGCAATGGGTGTTATTTACTAAAGGCAAATCCACTTTGCACTGCAATTTCCTTTCCCAGGGAACTTTTTCAATGCACTTGTAGAGCATAGCGGATTTGACTTATGTAAATGACACCACACAGTGCTTTGTACGAAAACACGGAGCACAGCATTTTGGAGAATACACACATGTCAGACCTGGTGCTGAAAAGGAGTATTTTGGGTGTCAGTTATGCAGGAGAAACCTTCTCTAGACCAAAGATTAGGTAGCAAACACACATGAGAATAATCTTTTTGGGAAGAAGAGACTGTTACCTCCTTTTGCCCAGAAAGTGCATTACCACTGTCGAAGGCAAAGGGAAAAAATGACAAAGTAAAATAAGCTAAAAAGAAGACTGAAATGACAAGAAATCAGAGGTTGGTTAAAATATCAGATTTATTAAAAAATGCCTCTCACACATCGTCAGGCAGAGCAATGGCCCCCCTACCCACAAAGTATTCCATATATTGGTCCCGGACCACGCGGGCATTGAGAGGGGGCAAGCCTGGACGTGCCACTCGAAGGGCTGTGAGGTCCGCATTTGGAGGGCCCTCCACATCTGGGCCAACGGGCACCACATAGTTCCTGTTATGTCTTTTGAGGAAGTTGTGCAATATGCAACAGGCAAGAACTATGTGGTTCAGTTTGTATTCCGCCAAGTTAAATGCCGTCAGGAACAGGCGGAAGCGGCTGGCCAGGATGCCAAAAGCGTTCTCCACCACTCTTCTGGCTCTGGACAGCCTGTAGTTGAAGACCCTCTGGTCCGGGGTGAGGGTCCTCATCGGGAACGGCCTCATCACATGGGGAGTCAGCGCAAACGCTTCATCTGCGACAAAGACGAAGGGGAGTCCTTCGGCATTCTCCTCTGGAGGTGGCAAGCACAGACTGCCACTTTGGAGACGCCAGTAGAACTCCGTGTGCGTAATGGCCCCACCATCCGATATCCGGCCGTTCATCCCCACGTCCACATACATAAACTCGTATGTTGCCGACACCACCGCCAACATCACTACACTATTAAACCCTTTATAATTATAATAGTAGGACCCCGAGTTGGGCGGTGGGACGATGCGGACGTGTTTCCCATCAATTGCCCCTCCGCAGTTAGGAAAGTCCCAACGGCTGGCAAAGTGGGAGGCCACAGTCTGCCATTCCTTTGGCGTGGAAGGGAACTGTGGAGTGAAACAAGAAAAAAAAATGAGTCACTTTGCACCTAAACATTGCAAGCAGATTAGACAATCAACATCTTGGAACAAGAGCATTGTATAAAATTGGAGGCTGGAAAGTATTTACACAGAAAAGTAGAGGCTCCCCTTCACAGATTACTCACCCCCCCATCAATCCCCCCACTTCTGATGGGACATTGGCAATAACTATGGTTTTGGGGGGGGGGGGTGGTGGACAGGTAACCCTCTGCACTTCATTGATTGGCAAATGGCTCAATAATGTGGCCTAGTTTGGCCAGACCCTCTGTACTTAACACTATTGGCAGGCCACAGGAAAGATCAAATAACATTTCCCCCCCCCCCCCCAAAAAAGGCAGGCACAGTGTGACATTATTAAATTACCAAGCAAGCTAATAGGAGGGAAAGAAGACAAAAAATTAGGAAATGGAATGTATGGAGGCAGCCCCTTGCACTACATGCTTTGCTGAATTCATCCCTAAAGATGCGCACTATAAAGAGGTAGGTATATAGTGTGTATTGACCTTGGGAAAGCCAGCAGATAAAGGATTGGTACCATCTGACAGAGCAGTTGGGGGAGGGGGTTCCTAATGAGTTTGCCCCCCCCCCCCCCCCCCAAAAAGAACAAAAAAAGGGGGCTCTACATGAAGTAAACCACACAGCAAACATTTGTGCATATTTTAGGGGGTGTTTTGGGGCAAACAATACTATGCAGCAGACAAAAGACATTGCTTAAGTGACTAGGCCATAGGTGTCTATTGGGGCAGAAGAGCATGCTGGTGAGGTAAGTGAAGGGAAAAATGCATGAAGGAGAAAAGGGGCACAGCATATTAGAACATATTGCAATCATGGTAATTAGGGAAGGAGGTCAAAAATACAAGTCATTAGCAAACAGAGCATACATAGAAGGGAATAGTAAAGTATAAATGTTACCTTAATATAGTCCTCCTGCAGGACCTGAATGATGGCAGAACAGGTCTCTGGAATAATGATTCCCAGGGCCTGGGGAGAGATACCTGAAGAGAACTTCAAATCCTGAAGACTTCTCCCTGTCGCCAAGTACCTCAACGTGGCAACAAGCCTCTGCTCCGGAGTAATGGCTTGTCTCATGCAGGTATCCTGCCGGCTGATAAAGGGGGTCAGCAAAGCCAAAAGACGGTGAAAATCGGGGTCCGTCATCCTGAGAAAGTTCCTGAAATCATCAGGATTATTCTCCCGGATCTCACGAAGCAAAGGCATGTGCGAGAACTGGTCACGCTGAAGCAACCAATTCTTGGTCCACATACTCCTCATCACTCTGTTCATGGACGGGTCTTGGGTCAAAGCTAAAAGCCCGACACCAATTCCGCGTACAGCACGAACTCGGCGACGAGTACGCACGGGAAACATCGCTCAGAAGGTCACAAAAGG
>CM053032.1:207522700-207662700 GCA_028564925.1 Lithobates sylvaticus
GGCATGTTCTGGAACAATGCCTTTGGAATGTGTATATATTGTACAGAGCCGAGAGTGACAAGCCTCTTGTTCATTCAGATTTTATCTGGAAGGTGGCTGAGCAGATTTTTGTCAAACACCAGATGCCATCAGTAGCTGTGAACATACCTGGACGACGTGCTGTTGGTGTTGCCAACCCAGAACGCCTAACAGGTCGTCACTTTATCGACTACATACCGCCAACCGCAAAAAAGGCAGCACCTACCAGGATGTGCGTGGTTTGCGGTTCAAACAGAGATGACAAGGGAAAAAATTCCGAAAAGAAGGCAGGTTCCATTGTCCGGATTGTGACGTCGGACTGTGTGCTGTACCTTGTTTCAAAATTTATCACACTCAGGATGTTTATTGAATTTTCTTTGTTTGACAAATTTCTTTAGTTTGTATTACATTATTGAATAAAATTATATTATTTAAAAATTTTAAATCATGATTTTGTGTTTCAAACTTTATCACATCTGGGATGTCTACTAGAGTCTTGTTTGGTCAGGTTTAAGTAAGTAATTACTAAGAATTGCAGGCCTATAATACATAGCATCACATTTCCATGCAAAATAATTGTACCACTTTTGGTACAAAATTCCAGACAGAATCATACCGCCAGGGAGGTTAATAAACCATCATGTGATAGCAGTTGGGCAGATGACAGGTACACTTTATGGAGACATTAGGGGTCTAATAAAGCCCAATGCTTCCCTTGCCCCCCACCATCTAACGGAGCACAGATCTGTTAGGTTAGATGTGTTCCCTGGCTGTACCAGCCAGGAAATGGAGGACCGGTATTTGGAGGTCATGAAATCCTTTTTGCTTCTGATTTCTTTTTTTATATGGGGAATCAAGGCATGGATTTCTCTCGGTCTTTCCCCACTCTCCACCTTGAACCTGGAGTTGTGGTTCCAAGTGGCCAGTAAAAGTGAGAGGGCCCAGGAACCATAGGGGGCACTGGTGGGGGGAGGGAACATCACTCTGCCCACTCTGGCAAAGTGCTCGGCGGCTATAAAGCTATCAAATCACTTTCAATTTGAAGCCGGGAGCTGCCTGAACAGACAGAGCACAAGGTAGAAGCCATCAATTTGTGATTAAAGGTTCACTCTTTGTACCTCCAAAGAGCTGAAATAGTTAATACACTTTTAGTTGCATTTCAAAACTACACTGCACTGCAATACAAAATATGGCCTTTTCTCTGTCTACTGTGTTCATTTCACCAATCCCTACTGATTTTACTTATTGTTATATTTTGGCAACATGAGGAGAAACATAGCAGTCAATTAGAGATGATTTTACTGATGTCAGGACGGACAAGATGCATTCTAATTGGTTGTTATCTTATAGCAAAATGTGTTTAAGACTTTTTGGAATAGATTGTAGCAAATGTTCAGGAATGAAACATTTATTCTCCAGTTGTCATTTACCATGGCTGGTTAGGAACTGAATACATGTGAACAGTGTATAGTTGCCATGCTCTGTAGGCTTATTCAAGTAGACATTTCAAGTATAGCAAACTGGATGTAGAATATGGATCTACACCTAGTAGTCAGATTTCAACTCATTCCCAACACAGAAATGATTGATAATTGGTTGCCATTCTTTACAATACTTTGCATTCACATTATAAAAGGATCTTACGGGGGCGTGGCCTAGCACCGGAGGAAGATGGAGAAGATTAGTCACCCAGCTCCGTCACCCCAAGCCTCCTCAGCACGTCTAATTTGCGGGATATATCGCCCCAACTAGCAGGAACATGACCGGGAGGAGCCCGTCAGCGGCCTGGTCACCCCTGGAGACTCCCACTCAGCTGAGCCACAATATACCGGCTATGTTCCGCACGCAACACGTGGACTCACAGGCCGCATCTCAGGCCTCGGACCGGATTTCACCCTCCGCCGCCGCCGAAACTCCAGGAGCCTCCGCACTGGCAAGTACCCCCAGCCCTCTCCCTTCTCCCTTACTATGCCTGGCAGACCTCCAGCTGGTGGCCACAGATATAAAAAGCACGCTGTTTGCTGCAATATCTGACCTGAAAACGGATATTAAGGCAGTGGCATCCAGGCTGGAACATGTTGAAGCAGCGGCCATGACACACGGGGCAGCAATTCAGCAGGTGCAACAGGTTACCAGCGTCCATGCACAGCACTTGATGGATATGCACAGGCACTTGGAAGACCTCGACAATAGGGGTCGGAGGCACAATTTAAGGGTCAGAGGCATTCCAGAGTCAGTGGGGGGGCCCCAACTACAGGCTACTATCTGGGCCATCTTTAACACCTTGCTGGGCAGGCCCCCTGATGCCCCTGTGGAGATGGAAAGATGCCATAGAGCCCTGAGGCCGAGAGGGAGAGACACAGACCCCTCTAGGGATGCGGTGTGTTGCCTTGACAGTTTCACCCAAAAAGAGGAGAGTTTGCGGCTTGCGCGCAATCACGATCGTCTGGAACATGAGGGGGCACGTATTCAACTATTTCAGGACCTATCTGCTATCACACTGCAGCATAGGAGAGATCTCCGTCCCCTGCTGCAAACCCTTCGTGAAAGACGCATCTCTTATAGGTGGAAATTCCCCTTCTGCCTGCAAGCAACCGCAGGAAATCGCACAGCGCACCTGAGGACCCCTGCCGACTTGCAACCCTTTTGCGACACCCTGGGCATACCACCTGTGGAGGTCCCTGACTGGTACAACGCTTTCATGCAACCGGACCCCAGGATCCCTACTCGGCCTGACATGACTCCGAGATCACAGAGGCAAAGACAAAGAAGGCGCAAAGCTTCACATACCTCACCCCCGAGGATGAGGGGAGATATGGAGACGGACGAGAGCATCCCCTTCATCTGTTAGATGCAGAACCGAATGCTAACTTCAGAAACAACGGATGGGTAAGCAAACGTAAACCAACCCTCTGTTCAAACCTGACTTTTGTAACTAATCCCTAGAGCTGGACATCACTGCAGGAGCCTATGTGGTAATGGACAGCAGGAGTCTGTTATGCGGAGAGATAGGCTGACAACCTGGTAACCTATCTCTTTACTGGACCAGAATAGCAAGTTCTACCCCCAGGCTTGGGGAGACATCGGCCTTGAATCCCCGTGTTTGAAACTGTCTACTTTGAAACCCTATGGGAGTGTAATGGGCTGGCAGGTTCTCCAGCTATAGGGCATGAACCAGTTAAAGTACAGGGACACAATCTCTGGTTTCAGGGGAGTCACGTATCCCTAGATCAGGGCTTAAGAAATGCTTATGCTTAACCCTGCACAAAAATTGATGGTACGCAGAGTTAAATTAGGACCCATGGGAACAGCGGTGTCACCTCACTGAGCCCCTAGCGAGACCTGCCAAGGAGTACACGAAAGGCATCAAACATTCGATGCGCCCAGTTCCCTACACTTATGGGCCGTTTGGTTAATTTGATATCTCCTGGCTGGCAAGAACTGGATGCCTCTTCCCGCATGTGGGGGAACGTAAGAGACTCTGGTGAACCACTGTTGTAGGGGTTATCCAGGTTTTTCATTGTGGCTGCACTCAATTCTACTGTAGTGGGACTTTCCTTTCATGTGTTATTTGTTTCAGGTCCCCCATTTGCATACGACTTATCACAGATAAGTCCCCTCTGGGGTTTATGATGCCCAGACCTGGAGGGCGAGGATCTCTGGGGGTCAGCTAGCAGCGGCTCCCAGGGACCCTCGAAATCCATAGCCAAAGGTTCTAATGTTAAATGTTAACTGTTAAATATTTGATATTGGGTATTGAATACTGGGTATTACCCCAGAGCCTAACGGCTATAGTTCAGCCCCTTGAACGTTAGCGCAAGACCAAGAGGGTTGATGATTGACACCTTTTGTGATCTGGAAGTCATAGACGGGTATGTGCTTGTGAGACACAGGGATCAGGGGCTACACTCCAACTGTGTCTCTCAGGCAGAATCCAGTTGAGGTATAGGACCCGTGGAAACCGGGGCTATAGGCTCATGGACCCTGGGAAGGTCTGGGTCATTTTTAAGACCAGATGGCCAGGGCACATGAGCAGGAACTTAAAAGTGACCAGTAGTCTGTTAGCTATATCTTGTGTTATACATTTTTACTTCTTACTTAAGGGTTTGACGCTACGATTGCTCATATGCTTTATGTCATAGGCCGTAGGAAATGCACCAGTATTTTAAATAAGGTCTGTCGTCGCTATTGTTGTTGCTCCCCTTAGGAAGAAGTAGTAGGGGATGGGGGGAACAATCCTGACAGGATAGAAGTTGACAAGAATAGAGCAGCGGGAAGGCGTCTGACACCCTTTGGACTCTTAAGGGGGTGCTATATCCCACACAGATTGAGCCTACACTCGGAGGTTTCTGGGTGATGACAGCACTTAGATATACTTTAGTGTTAGGCTTCTTTCTCACCTCAAAGAGGCAGGCCCTTCTTTGAAACACTCCCGGAATATTTTATTCTCGCTTCCTTTTTTTCCCAGAATTATTTTTCTAGGTGTGTAAGCAGGACTATACCCACCCCTGGTAGTCTTCACTTTCTGCCCACGTTAGGGGCATAAATCCGACAACGGTAGGGATTTCCAGTTGTTATTGGACACACCTACGGTGCAGAAGTAGGCTTTCCTGCCCCTCTTTCCCTGCGCTCATATCCTAACCTTTGACCTTCTAGCCCCCCCTTCCCCCCCCCTTTTTTTTCTCTCTCTTCCCTCCCCCTCTACATCCCCCCCGAGACACCCCTGCATTGCTTAATAACGTCTGCTACACGATAATCTTCAGCGCCGCTATCTCTTAAAGTATTTTCTCTAAATGTCAAATGCCTCAATGTACCGGAAAAGCGCAGCAGTGTTTTAGCAGAAGCACACTGACATAGGGCACAAATTATTTTCTTACAAGAAACCCATTTCAAGACAGGCTCGGTGCCTCGACTATCCGACAGACGTTATTCAGAAGTTTATAATGCGACCTGCACTGTTTCCAAATCCAAGGGGGTATCCATCCTATTGGCCAGATCCCTGCTGTTCCAACTCACGGACCAGCTTATCGATCCCGAGGATAGATTTATTTTTCTGAAAGGCACCTGGAAGGATAAACCTGTGACCTACTCTCCTGAAACTGACCACGTTTCAGGAAGGCCTTTTAGTACTGGGAGGAGACTTCAATATGGCCCTAGATCCACTCCTGGATACCTCCACGGGCACCTCATCATTTCCCTACTCGGCCCTGCGTCAGGTAAAACTGCAACTCGCTTCACTTGCGTTACATGACACGTGTCGCACTCTCAACCCCCGGGAAAAAGACTTCACATTCTTCTCAACACCACACAAACGCTACTCGAGACTGGACTATATATTCATACACCAGGCTGACCTATCCTATCTAGTAAACGCCACTATAGAAAATATGGTGATCTCAGACCATCACCCGATTACGATAACTCTGCGCTTCCCACAAAGAGAGAGGTTCACTAAGATGTGGAGGCTTGATGCATCCATCTTGGCGGACCCAGGAGATGCAGCCCATATCAAGCAGGCCCTCCAAGATTACTTCCACACCAATGATACACCGGATGTGCATCCCATGGTTCAATGGGAGGCACATAAATGCGTCATACGGGGACACCTCTTAGCCATAGCTGCCAGGAAAAAAAAGGGAACACCAAAAGCTGATACTAAGCCTCACAGGAAAAATCACCAAGTTAGAGATGCAGCACAAACGTTCTGGGGCACTTCAAGTAGCCCAAGAACTAGCAGACACACGATCATTGTTGGTTGAGGAACTTTTTAGGAGGGCACGAAAGAGGCATATACTATCCCAGAAACTATTCTACGAGCAAGGTAACAAACCTGGAAAACTTCTGGCGAGATGCATGCAAAAACGCACACTTACTTCTACAGTTCATCACATAACAGATCACTAGGGGATAAAACACACTAAAAATACGGACATTGCGCAACGATTTTTTATAATTTTATAGCAAACTTTATAACCTAAATGAAACAACGCCCAGCTCTATAGGGGATGGGGAACGGGATGGCCTGATACAGGCATTCCTGTCCAAATTCAGCCCACAGGCCCTATCAGAAGGTGACTGTGCTGAGCTGGAAGCCCCCTTGTCTTCTGAGGAGTGGGAAGCAGCACTGAAGAGCACAAAACCAGGCAAGAGTCCAGGGCCGGACGGCTTCACAGCGCAGTACTATAAGTGCTACGCAGAGACTCTAGCTCTGCGTTTCCTCAGAGCCTTTAACACACTGTCTTCTGCTCCCTACTCCTCAGACACAATGCTGGATGCCTATATCACGGTGATTCCTAAAGCTGACAAAGACCCTACTGACGTGACAAGTTACCGGCCGATATCACTCCTAAATGTCGATATTAAATTATTCTCGAAGATCCTAGCAACACGCTTAGCATACTATGTACCCGCCTGGGTGGGAAAAGACCAAGTGGGCTTTGTCAGGGGTAGGGAGGCAAGGGACACCACTATTAAGGCCCTGAACCTACATCACTGGCTAACCTCTACAAATCGGGAAGGATTCTTCCTAGCGATGGATGCAGAGAAGGCGTTCGATAGAGTGGCCTGGGACTACATGGAGGGAGTCCTGGTTGCTCTTGGACTAGGGAGCTGCATGCGCACCTTTATTAAAGCACTCTATGCAAATCCAAAAGCCAGAGTCAGAGTCAACGGCCACCTATCGGACGCCTTCCACATACATAATGGCACGAGGCAGGGATGCCCTCTCTCACCCCTTCTCTATATTCTCACCCTTGAACCCCTTTTGCGTTGCATCAGAGCCAACCCGGACATACAGGGTGTGGTGGTACGTGACAGGGAGTACAAGATAGCGGCCTTTGCGCACGACATCTTGCTTTCCCTGTCGGAGCCACTGACGTCCCTACCAAATCTCTTACCAGTCCTCGAACAATTTAAACGTATCTCTAACCTGAAAATAAATTATTCAAAGTCGTTTGCCCTAAATATTTCCCTACCAGACACAGTAGTAAAGCTATGTCAGTCCAATTTTCCCTTTAAATGGAAGACAGATGCCATTACCTATCTGGGCATTCAACTCCCTCAAAACCTGGATACTCTTTATGAAAAGAACTTTCTGTCAGAGCTGAGGCACTTACAAAAGGATCTACAAAAATGGGATGTCCCAACCTTATCCTGGTTTGGAAGGGCCTCTGCGCTGAAAATGACAGTCCTCCCTCGCATATTATACAAAATGCAAACTATCCCGATAGGTCTGCCGCCTACCTTCTTTGCATTGTACAAGAAGATGTGCAGAACCTTTCTCTGGGGCTCGAAACGGCGCAAATTAGCTGGGCGAAATTAGTCTTACCCAAATCTAAAGGAGGGATTGGCCTCCCGGACATACTGCGGTACTATTGGGCAGTACATATGACTAGAGTAGTAGACTGGAGGATTCACGACCGATTTAAGGATTGGGTTACGAGGGGAACGAGTTAGACAGGGAGATTGAAGACGCAGACTGGGATCACATCCACCTACTTATCCACAAGGGGTCCCTTAATGTAAGCGTACAGGAAAATGGATTCAAAATCAAGACAAGATGGTATAAAACCCCAGAACTGCTTCATAGAAGATTTCCAACAGTACCAGACAAATGCTGGAGATGTGAAAGAGAAACAGGCACATTCCTCCATGTATGGTGGTCGTGCTCCCTGATCCAGCCATACTGGAGCAAGGTACATGAGGTAGTCACTAACGTCACTTCAATGCCTCTGGAATTCACTCCAGCACAATACCTCCTTCATTTGTCTGCTATCCCCATAAAAAGATATGTGAAGTCAGCAGCTATGCATATGATTAATGCGGCCAGGATGTGCATTCCGGTACATTGGAGGTCTAAACGTTCACCCCTGATTAAAGATTGGATAGCTCGTGTTAATCGTGTAGAGACAATGGAGGAGCTAATTCACTCCTCTCAGGACAGAATATCCAGCTTCTCGATGACTTGGGAGCCTTGGCTCACTTTTAAGAACTCACAGCCATATCAAACACTGATACAGAGTAATGATCGACACCTGGTACTGAAATATCCCTGTAGTGAGTAACACTCGGATGACAGATATTCCGCAGACACATCCAGTCACCTGATTAAATTTACTGGACTTGAACAATGGAGTCACTGTTGACTACAGGCGGAGAGGGTAGATGGTGGTAGACCCCACCCCCCCTCTGCTCTGTAACCCCTCAACCCCTGAACCCTATACCTACCCCCCGTCCTTTTCTCGTTTTATTTTTTCTTCTCTACCCCTTCTCTATCTTGCGATCTCTATCTTACACCCCTGGTGGCCGCTCTGTCGACTCTTCAGGGGAGCTAGAAGGCGCTATAACAAATAAATGGAGAGAGGAAAGGAAACGCTAACAATCATAGTTACCATGATTGTGAGTCTCAGAGTGATCACGCTCGGAGTAGTTGTGACACTCCAATATAAAGGCGAGTCAATTTAGACCCTACAACTGACACAGGGTTATTAGGGGAGATGCTTTGAGTAATACCCTCCCAGCAACAAGATCAAGGTGGCAGCCCAGCGGAATTTCTGGGTCGTGTTCTAGGCTTTAGTTATTGTTAAGTTGGCTTATATATGTGACCTCCTCAGTACATATAGTTTGTTCGCCATAATAAACGTGTCATTCGTTTATGTCCATTCATCTGTATACCTTGTTCCTATTCATACAATGTGAATGCATTTTGCTTGTTCAATGTGATTGTGTATGTTGAAAAAGACTTAATAAAAATGTTTGAATAAAAAAATAAATAAAAGGATCTTACCAATATTGCTGTTGTTTTAGCAGCAGCATCAGTTGCACCACTGCTCTTTAACTATAAAACAGAAAATAATGAATGTAAATTATTATTTTATCCAGCACAGTGCTTATGGCATCCAAAATACTGATTGCAAGCTTTCTGTATTGTTTGCTGGATTTAGAGTAAATCAATGTTAAAGATAACCTAACCTGGCCACAAATGTTCTTGCTTTCTTTCAATGAAAAAATGTCAAATAAAAAAATAATATATTGTATAAAATTGCTACACAAACCATATTGTAATTTAATGTTACTAAAAACTGAAAATGTATTTCCTGCTTGTATGATTGGCTGACTGATTTTCTCAGAAATCTGCACTACAATGTCAAATTGTAAGCATTCCCTGCAATAGAAATGTAAGTTTTGGTGAGATACTCCCCACGGTTTAACCTCTAGCCGACCGCACACTGTCTATTGACGACGGAGCGGTGCGGCTCTTGTGGCGGGACGCCGTCATATGACGGGGTCTACATTTTGGCCACTAGGGGGCGCGCGCGTGCCCGCCGCGTAGCTGGGGACCCAATGCGCATGTCCGCTGGGCACCCGCAATTGCCAAGTAACAGGAGCAGGACGTGGATCTGTGTATGTAAACACACAGATCCACGTCCTGTCACTGGAGAGGAGACCGATGGTGTGTCCCTTGTACATAGGGACACCGATCGGTCCCCTCCCCCAGCCAGTCCCCTCCCCCCACAGTTAGAATCACTAACATAGGGAACACATTAACCCCTGCAGCACCCCCTAGTGTTAACCCCTTCCCTGCCAGTCACATTTATACAGTAATCAATGCATTTTTATAGCACGGATCGCTGTATAAATGTGAATGGTCCCAAAAATGTGTCAAAAGTGTCCGATATGTCAGCCGCAATGTCGCAGTCATGATAAAAATCGCAGATCGCCGCCATTACTAGTAAAAAAAAAAAAAAATAATAAAAATGCTATAAATCTATCCCCTATTTTGTAGACGCTATAACTTTTGCGCAAACCAATCAATATACGCTCATTGCGATTTTTTTTTACCAAAAATATGTAGAAGAATACGTATCGGCCTAAACTGAGGAAAAAATTTGTTTAAAAAAAAAATTGGATATTTATTATAATAAAAAGTAAAAAAATATTATGTTTTTTCAAACTTGTTGCTCTTCTTTTGTTTATAGCGCAAGAAATAAAAAAACGCAGAGGTGATCAAATACCACCAAAATAAAGCTCTATCTGTGGGGAAAAAATGATAAAAATTTTATTTGGGTACAGCGTTGCATGACCGCGCAATTGTCATTCAAAATGCGACAGCGCTGAAAGCTGAAAAATGGCCTGGTCAGGAAGGAGGTGTTCGTGCCTGGTAGGCAAGTAGTTAAATAAGGATTAAATACATCTAAATGGGTGCAGACACTGCAGCTTTCCCCTTTAAAGCATTGGAATTACACCAGGCCATCATAATAAACCAGATCCTTACATTCAATCTACAACTGGTGTTGTTAAAGAGACATTTATTTCTTCAGAGCCAAAAAAGTTTGTTAAAATTCCAGCAATGTATATTATTCAACCAGGGATAGGAGGGTATTTTTTTCAACAAAAGTGTATGAGAAAAAGAATAAAAAAAAAAAAAATTATATATATATATATATATATATATATATATATATATATATATAAATAAAACATATTTGACCTTCTTGCACCTGCCCTATAGGCAAATGACTGCTACAGCGCGGGCCTTAATTGCCGGGAGGCCATCCATAGGTGAGACTCGGCTGATCACAGATTGAAATAAGGGGCCGGTACCGGCCCCTTGCCACGTGATTAGCTGTCAGCCAATGACAGCTGATCACCTGATGTAAACAGAAGATCGTCAATCGGTTTCTTTCAGAGGGACAGTGCCCACCTACCAGTGCCCACCAGTGCCACCTATCAATGCCCGTAAATGCCTCATCAGTGCCACCGATCAGTGTTACCTACCAGTGCCAATCACTGCCACCCATCAGAGTCCATCAGTGCCCATCATTCCCACCTTATCAGTGCCCATCAATGCAGACTATCAGTGCCCACCAGTGCTCATCAGTGCAGCCTCATCAGCGCACATCAATGAAGGAAAAAAATTACCTGTTTTTAACTTTTATAACAAGCTATGAAACTGTTTTTGTTTTTTCCCAAAACATTTTTAGCATCGCTAGGGGGTGGCTTTTAGGGCTATAGCCCTGAATCTGGGGCCCATAGCCCCGAGTTCCAGGGGTCCCCAACCACAGGGCCACAGCCCACTACTGCGCTGTGGCTTCTCTGCAGCCATGCAGCAGGCAGCACAGGAGAGCAAGAGAGCGGGCAGGCAGCAGGGGAGAGCCGGGCCGGCGAAATAGAAGAGAGATTACCTAATTTTCACCACCCTCCCTGCATCACCGCTGTTCCACCCTCACTGTGCAGCTGCAGGCAGCAGAGAGATTACATCATCTCTCACTGCCCGCCCTCTCACTGGTGACCCTTTTGTAAGGAGCGGCTCTCTAGGAACTCTGATATAAGTGGGGGGCTCTCTGTGGACCCTGATGTAAGTGGGGGCTCTCTGGGGACCTTGATGTAAGTGGGGGGCGCTCTGGGGACCCTGATGTAATCAAAAGGATCTGGGGACCCTGATATAAGGGGAAGGCTCTCTGGGGACCCTGATATAAGGGGGCTCTCTGGGGACCCTGATGTAAGGCAGAGGCTCTCTGGGGACCCTGATGTAAGGGGGAGGCTCTCTGGGGACACTGAATCTGGGGTCCCTAGAGAGCCTAGATGTAAAGCAGAGGCTCTCTGGGGACTCTGATGTAAGGGGGCTCTCTGGGGACTCTGATGTAAGTAGGGGCTCTCTTGGGACCCTGATGCAAGGGGGGCTCTCTGGGGGCCCTGATGTAAGTAAAGGCTCTCTGGGGACCCTGATGTAAGTGGGGGGCTTTTTGGGGACCCTGATGAAAGGCAGGGGCTCTCTGGGGACCTTGATGTAAGAGGGAGGCTCTCTGGGGACCCTGATTTAAGGAGGAGGCTCTCTGGGGACCCTGATATAAGGGGGGCTGTCTAGGGACCCTGATGTAAGGGGGGCTCTTTGGGGACCCTGATGCAAGGAGGGGAATTTGTTGGGGGCTCTCTGGGGACCCTGATGCAGGGGGGGCTCTGATGTAAGGGGGGCTCTCTGGGGACCCTGATGTAAGATGGAGGCTCTCTGGGGACCCTGATGTAAGGGGGGCTCTCTGGGGGCCCTGATGTAAGTAAAGGGGCTCTCTGGGGACTCTGATGTAAGGGGGTCTCTCTGGGATCCTGATGCAAGACTGAGTCTCTCTGGGGACTCTGATGTAAAGGGGAACTCTCTGGGGACTCTGATGTAAGGTGGGCTCTCTGGGGACCCTGATATAAGGAAGGGCTCTCTGGGGACCCTGGTGTAAGGGAGATGCTCTCTGTGGACCCTGATATAAGGGGCAGGCTCTCTGGGTCCCTGATGTAAGGAGGGGCTCTCTGGGAATCCTGATGTAAGGGGGGCTCTTTAGGGACCCTGATGTAAGTCATTTATTCAAATAATGTCATTCTAAAGGCGTCTGCAATGTTGGAATGCATCTTTTTCTCTAAATAAAGAGTTTTTAAAAAAGTAATTTATGCTTACAGTGGAATGTTTTTACTTATGTGTTTTTGCGCAATTGCGTATAGTCTATATACTGTTTTTTGTGTGTGTTTGCAAAATTAAAGTGGGCCGGTCTGGATGAAGTCCAGGGCCAAATTTTTGTCCCAGTCCAGCCCTGGTCATCACATCTAAGGACTGGTGAGCTGAACAATAATACAATATAATCATTTCTTTTTGGGTTTACATACATTTTATCACCAAAAGGTGATTGGGCAGTTTCGACTTGGGCAGAAGTAAAAGCCCCATGTACAGGTTGGGTGTAGGATCCAAGGTGCTCCACAGGAACACAAAGATCAACCTGAAGACTATCACAGGTCATGAGGATTATCAAAAGAACCCCACATGGCACCAGCTTCTCAGCACAGATGTTACCATAGATAGGTAATATATTTGTTTTTTTATTAATGATTTGATTAACAAAAAAAATACCACACAGTATAAAGCAGTTTTATAAAACCACAGATTGTATGAAGTAGTGACACACATATTTTTACTAACACAATGAACAATTTGATTATTTTGGTTTGCTTGGGGGAATATGCCCCATCATTTATGTTGGATTTTGCCAGAGCTGTAATATTCCCTAATATTTTTATGTTTGAATACGTATAATAATATCTAGGAAAGAATTACCTTACAATAAAGATCTGTCAGGTCAGCTAATATGGCCGGAGCAATATTCTGAAATGAATTACAGCAGTTTACATAACAAATCATATCCACATGACAAACATTTATTGAAAAAGCACAAATGATAGCAAAACTGTTTATACCTTCATATATTTCTGTGAATAATTTATGACATACTAAGAGTTAAACGCCAGGTAAATCTATATACTTTTTCACCCGTCAAAAGATTTTTCATTGTGTTCATGAAGTATTGAGATGAAAGCAACCTTAGCAGACCTGACTTTTCCCAAGAGATTGGTCACTAACTGTCTACTATTCTGCAGCTGTCACTGTCAAAAACATTTATTGTATTAACTCAAAAACTGGATTAAATATTGTTTCTTAGATTTGCAGGGAGTTCATCTTGATTAACCGGATCCCGATCGGCTCACGTAGCTATACTGCGGCACAATAGCACAGCTGCGTGAAACCCCATACGGGTATGGGGTCTCCTTTAGAAGCCACTGGAGGGTGAACGTGTACCCCCGCTGCACGGCGGAGGACCCGATGCACATGGCTGGCGAGCACGATCGCCGCCGGCCACGTGCGAGCGCATTCACGAGAGCCAGCACGGGGATTTGTGTGTGTAAAACACAAATCCCCATTCTGCCAGGGGAGAGGAGACATATCTTATGTTCCTACTAAGTAGGAGCAACAATATGTCTCCTCCCTCAGTCAGTCCCATCCCCATACAGTTAGAACACACCTAGGGAACACTCATTTAACCCTTTGATCACCCCCTAGTGTTAACCCCATCCCTACCAGTGACATTTATACAGTAATGAGTGCACCGATTGCTGTATAAATGCCAATGGTCTCAAAAATGTGTCAAAAGTGTCGGATCTGTCTGTCCCAATGTCACAGTACTGCAAAAAATCGCAGCTCACCGCCATTACTAGGAAAAAAAAATAATAATAAAAAATGCCATAAAACTTTCCCATAATTTGTAGACGCTATAAATTTGGCGCAAACCAATATACGCTTATTGCGATTTTTACCAAAAATATGTAGAAGAATATATATTGGCCTAAACTGATGAATAATATATTTTTTTATTTTTTAATTAGGGATATTTATTATAGCAAAAAGTAAAAAATATTTGTATTTTTCAAAATTGTTGCTCTTTTTATGTTTATAGTGCAAATACCACCAAAAGAAAGCTCTAATTGTAAAGAAAAAAAGGACACAAAATTTGTTTGGGTACAGCATTTTTTCAGTTAAAGTGACGTAGTGCCAAATTGTAAAAAGTGCTCTGGTCAGGAAGGGGGTAAAATCTTCCGGGGCTGAAATGGTTAAAATAGCATGAAGATATATTATGTCCATTACTCTCAGTGATAAATCCGTAAAAAGTCTCTTAAGTAAAAATCTGTTTAGTATTAGGCAAATGTCCAAATCGTATGTAAATATTCAGATTCTGGTCCCATAGCAACCAATAATTCTAAACAACATGACAGTCTATTTTTTTTTTTTGCCATTTCCAATTTACAGATGATATGATATATACATACCTGAAGGACTTTCCTCAGGCAATCGGAAGCTAAAAGTTTCCCTGCCTATTGGAGGATATGATTTCTAATTAGTATATATGGGTAATTAAAGTTATACATAAATGTAAAACATCATACAATAACAAAGACATGCATAGGTAATACACCATTTTTTAAATACAATATGAAAATAAATATTGTTGTATTTAAAAAATGATATTCAGCATGTTTTACATGAGCAGGGTGGCTGATTTCTTCCTCAAACAGTTGTGGTGGTCTCATTGATATAGTGCTCATTTTTGTTATAGTCACACATATTTCATAACAATAATATACCAAATTGTATAAAAAAAAAAAAAAAAGTAGTCCTTATTAATTGCCTAATAAAAATGTATTTACAGAAGAGTGCATTGCAGAATATGATGTTATTTAACATAATAAACAAAATAAAATGTCTCGGTTGTCAATATACAGTTTTGGCCTTACCACTGCGCAAACAAGCTTTGCTGTTGTTTCATCAATTCCCAGTGTTTGCTGTAAAAAACAAAAGCCGAAAAAGATCATTAGTATATTTCTTTACAAAAATGATTATAGTAAGGCCAGTACCCTGTCCACATAGACTTCAATGGGCTGTATGCACACACCAACTAGTGGTTCAAGCCTCATAAACACGTGGCCCATTCACAGACCAGCGCACCTGTGAATAAAGATTAAAAAACAAAAAAGTATTCTTTCCTGAGAACAATAATAATCTCATTCAATCTTCAAGTTGTCGCCTTTACTATGTGTCATGATCCTTACTTATCAGTCTCAGCTTTATCCCCTTACTTTCTTGGGACAGGTCCTCTATATATATTGAAAGACAATGAACCAAGGGTTTTGATTTACTGATGTAATACAGATGGTTTACTGTGCAAATTAAAGCGGAGCTACACCCTAAAGTGGAACTTTTGCTCATCGGAACCCTCCCCCCTCCAGTGTCACATTTGGCACCTTTCAGGGGGGATGGGGGTGCAGATACCGGTCTAATGCCCCGTACACACGGTCGGATTTTCAGACGGAAAATGTCCTATCGGACAATGTTGTCGGAAATTCCGACCGTGTGTAGGCTCCATCGGACTTTTTCCGTCGGATTTTCCGACGGACAAAGTTTTATCTCCTGCTCTCAAATTTTCCGACAACAAAGTCCTATCGGACTTTTTCCGATTGTGTGTAGCGAATTCCGACGGACAAAGTGCCACGCATGCTCAGATCACATTACAAGACCAAAGCTATTGGCTACTAGCCTCTACGTAGTCCCGTCGTAGGCAACAAACGTCACCATGTTCAGAATAATCGGATTTTCCGACAACTTTGTCCGACCGTGTGTATGCAACACCAGTGTCGGAAAAAATCTGATGGATTTTGTGGTCGGATTTTCCGACCGTGTGTACGGGGCATAAGACAGGTATTTGCACCCACTTCCGGGCATAGACTCCCACAGGAGTTTATGCCGCTTCCTGTCCCGCCTCCTCCTCTTCCTCTATATATTGGAAGATAATGAACCAAGGGTTTTGATTTACTAATGTAATACAGATGGTTTACTGTGCAAATTAAAGCGGAGCTCCACCCTAAAGGGACCGTCCTTATTGCGCAGCGCGACTCGTGCATGCGCAGTAGGGAACCGGGAAGTGAAGCCACAAGGCTTCACTTCCTGATTCCCATACCAAAGATGGCGGCGGCAGCACCCGAGAGCCGATCGACAGATTGGCTTCGGGTGCCGACATCGCGGGCGCACTGGACGGGTAAGTGTCCTTATTTTAAAAGTCAGCAGCTGCAGTATTTGTAGCTGCTGACTTTAAAAATAAAAAAATAAAAATGGCGTTACTCCAGCTTTAAACTTTTACTTGCTGACCATACACATGAGGAATTTCAGATGATTCCTGCAGAATTGGCCAACATTCAAGCCATAAGTAGTGGTCCTGCAAGCACCATCCAGCTCAACAAAAGTCAATCTAAACTTGACTGAGCCAGGTAGAAAATGATCAGCCCAACAGTGCCTGCATCCTATGAGATGTTCAGGTATTCAGGCAGTTGCAGGTGGTGTGATTGGTGAATATAGAAGGCCAGCAGTCAAGATGTCCTCAACCACTATGTGTAACTTGGATGGGGCAATAGACAGATTTCTCGATGTCAGGCTGTGGGACTGAATGAGATACACCAAGCCACGCATCCTATGGCTCTCTACCTCTATCCTATGAGATGCGTGGCTTTTCCGATTGTGTGTAGCGAATTCCGACGGACAAAGTGCCACGCATGCTCAGATCACATTACAAGACCAAAGCTATTGGCTACTAGCCTCTACGTAGTCCCGTCGTAGGCAACAAACGTCACCATGTTCAGAATAATCGGATTTTCCGACAACTTTGTCCGACCGTGTGTATGCAACACCAGTGTCGGAAAAAATCTGATGGATTTTGTGGTCGGATTTTCCGACCGTGTGTACGGGGCATAAGACAGGTATTTGCACCCACTTCCGGGCATAGACTCCCACAGGAGTTTATGCCGCTTCCTGTCCCGCCTCCTCCTCTTCCTCTATATATTGGAAGATAATGAACCAAGGGTTTTGATTTACTAATGTAATACAGATGGTTTACTGTGCAAATTAAAGCGGAGCTCCACCCTAAAGGGACCGTCCTTATTGCGCAGCGCGACTCGTGCATGCGCAGTAGGGAACCGGGAAGTGAAGCCACAAGGCTTCACTTCCTGATTCCCATACCAAAGATGGCGGCGGCAGCACCCGAGAGCCGATCGACAGATTGGCTTCGGGTGCCGACATCGCGGGCGCACTGGACGGGTAAGTGTCCTTATTTTAAAAGTCAGCAGCTGCAGTATTTGTAGCTGCTGACTTTAAAAATAAAAAAATAAAAATGGCGTTACTCCAGCTTTAAACTTTTACTTGCTGACCATACACATGAGGAATTTCAGATGATTCCTGCAGAATTGGCCAACATTCAAGCCATAAGTAGTGGTCCTGCAAGCACCATCCAGCTCAACAAAAGTCAATCTAAACTTGACTGAGCCAGGTAGAAAATGATCAGCCCAACAGTGCCTGCATCCTATGAGATGTTCAGGTATTCAGGCAGTTGCAGGTGGTGTGATTGGTGAATATAGAAGGCCAGCAGTCAAGATGTCCTCAACCACTATGTGTAACTTGGATGGGGCAATAGACAGATTTCTCGATGTCAGGCTGTGGGACTGAATGAGATACACCAAGCCACGTATGGTAAGCCTTAGAAAACTAGATGAAGCTTTGTTCACTTTGAATGCCTAATCATGCGCAAAGGAAATAGACAAACAGGATTTTTGCCTTCATGTGATCGGATGATTGCATTAAAAACATCTTCACCTTATTCACTAAGCTAAGTCTCCATTTCTCTAGTAAATAACAATTAGCGCTTACCATAGCAGAAAATATTCTTAGTAGAAATCAACTAATTAATTTGTTAAAATCACCTCTCTACCTTCTCTTATTCTTAGGACCATGGCACACTAGAGATCCTGAACTACTGATAAAGTAATTACTCAATGGTGGTTATTTACGAAAGGCAAAGTGCCCTTGAAATTGCACTGAAATTACACTTGGAAGTGCAGTCGCTGTAAATCTGAGGGGTAGATCTGATATGAGGGGAAGCTCTGCTGATTTTATCATCCAATCATGTGCAAGCTAAAATGCTGTTTTTTATTTTCCTTGCATGTCCCCCTCAGATCTACAGTGACTGCACTTCCAAGTGAACTTTCAGTGTGATTTCAAGTGCACTTTGCACTTGTAGTTTGCACTTGTAGTGCAAAGTGGATTTGCCTTTCGTAAATAACCCCCATTGCGTTGCTTCCTTGCAGGTCTTATGAGCAAGCTATCTCTGGCGAGTTATATTTTGTAGTATTTTTGTCATTTTGGGAGTTACGGCACATACAATTAAAGACGTATTTATAAACCAGTGAATATGGCATTAAACAATAATTCAGTGCAGGTGAATATCCCTAGGGAATTTGTTTAAATATGCAATAAACTATTCACCACCAGTGAATGTTCAGTGAATGCCACCATCACTACCTAAATGTGCTGAGCTGGCATAATTTTATAAATATGTGATGCATACTTTTGGGGGTTTTGTCCTGCATTTTACTATTTTAGTCAACTGAAGAACTGATGAAATTTTTTTTTCAACTATGTCTATTCCAATTAATAACAAAATAGTAATTGCAGCACTGATTCAATAATACAGTATATAAAAAGATTCAGTGTGGAAATTCATGCACAATAAATATTATGATAGAATACATGTTTTTTTTATTTATTTTTTTACTAAAGGCAAATCCACTGTGCACTACAAGTTCACTTGGAAGTGCAGTCGCTGTAGATCCTAGAGGGACATGGAAGGTAAATTTAAAAAAAAAACAGCATTTTTGCTTGCACATCATTGGATGATAGAAATCAACAGAGCTTCCCCTCATTTCAGATCTTTCCCTCAGATCCACAGCGATTGCACTTCCAATGCAATTGTAGTACACAGTGGATTTGCCTTTAGTAAATAAACTCACCGTCCTCAAAACTATATATCAATATATGTTTAACCAAAATGAATTTTAAAATAAATTAGGTTAAATAAAGCAATACAATGGTCTAACGACAAAAAAAATCCCATTGCCAATATTATTTTTCCAAATAAAGAAAAATCTTTGAGGTGACCACTATCACTAATATGGGACAACACACTTACCAGAAGTGCATGCCTATCTCGCTACAAGATCAGTGTTTGCCTAGCCTTGTAGCGAGATAGGCACACACTTCTGGTAAGTGCATTTTCCCATATTAGTGGTGGTGGTCACCTTGGTTGAAAGATTTTTCTACACTTGGAAGAATAATATTGGTGATGGGAATTGTTTAGTTGTTACACTGTTGGATTTATTTATTTGAACGTATTTAATTTAAAATTAATTTTGCTTAAAATATTTTAATGTATAATTTGGAGGACTTTAGTCAATCACAATGTTTATTGAATGATTTATTGTGCATGAATTTTCACACTGAATATTTTATATTATTGAATCAGTGCTGTAATTATTATTTAGTTATATTACTTAGGGGTTTGTATTTGTTTATAGCTGCTGGTAGAAGAATAAGTTATTTGGTTCACAGTTTTGCAATATAATTTTCTTACAATTTATTATATCCATCAGCGCTGAAGGGTTTATACACCTATTCCAATGTCTGAAGAATAAGTAGCTCTTACTTTATAGACCAATGGGCTTATCTGATACAGATATGACAATATACAAATTTGTCATATAACTGGATCAGATAAATTGCCTTGTAATGCGCTTTACACTGTCATCTTTTTTGTAATAAATAAGCTTATACAAAGATCTACTGCAAGCCCTCATCTGACTCTACCTTGGCCTGATTTACTGAGACTGATTTACTAAAGGAATTGAGAATTTTCAGACTATAAATTGAATGAAGGTTCACTTCAACAATCCAATTATAAAAAAAAAAAACCTCCCTGTTCACTTATTTCATCTGCCCATTATTGGGTAATTTATTGGGGAAAATTCTCAAATCATCCTCAGTATCTCTCTGACCGGCTGATATGAACAAACAGAAATTAAGCGAGTGAACAAGCAAACTTACCAAAATCTTTATACCAACTTTAAGGGCTTCGCTTCCAGTTTGTCCAACTTTCACCAAAATGTCTTCCTATAGACAAAATGCAACAGGATTATGTATGCATGTCAAATATTTCACTTAATACAGATAAGGTGTAGCTTTAAAGATTACAGATGATTTATATAGAACAAACAAGTTAAAATTTCAGAAAAATTAACTTACTTTAAAAAAATTAGATAAACATTTTCTTTTTTTGCATTGTAGATGTGTGTGTGCTCATTTATGTTTCTAGTGTTGGCATTTTTTTTCTTTTTAAATAATTGAGTACATTACTGTATCAGATTAGAAAGTGATCACAAGTAACAGATCCCCAAAAAACATGGAGATAGATTTACGGAATTAGGAGCTTTGATGTTTTGTGATCACAGGCACACATACTTTTTATATGTCTTTATTTTTGTCATGTAGACATTTACTATGAAAGATTGTGAACTTTGATATATATGTATGTGAGAAGTGAATATATATATATACACACATACACACAATCCAATCCAATTCTCCAATCCAATCCTGATAAATGCACACAGTTTAAGAGTTATTCCCTCTGTTTCCATAAATAGAAGATACACTACAACACTGCAGAACCTCGGGTGATTTATTTAAATATTTGCAAAATCCACAAACTTCATATGTGATAAATCCATGCAATCTGTATAACATTTTTGAAACGCTCACAGTCCATTCAGTTCACACTGAATGTGGCTTTGTAAAATTGCACTACTTCAGTGTGATTTCAAAGTCTCCAGTCAGTGCGATTTCATGTGCAGCTTGCCAACATCTGTGCAAATTCATACACAGATGTCAATGCAAGTCGCACATGGAATCGCCATAAATAGTGCAGGAACCTTTTTCAAATCGGTGCAAGTCTGAATCACAACAACTTAAACGGTTCCATAGGCACAAATAGGGTGCGACTAAATGATATTTGCAACCGGAAACATGTAACACCTGTGCACACATCCTTCTTCTACTTTGTATCAAAGAACCGCTCTCACAGAGAACGAAAAAACACATAGAAAAGACAAGTCCATATGGAACAGTATAGTTGGAGTGGATCTGGTTTTCCCTAAATTACAGTCTTTGACCTTTTTAGGTCTTAAACAATATGGATATTTTGCATGTTTGTCCTGTGCACATTGTTCTAACATGATTGAGGGTTCATCTTTTACATAAACACACACAGGCAAAAAATGGACATAAAAGGGACACATGTCAGAGCTCTTTTGCAGTTTATGCAGTAAAATGCCCCTGTGGTTTGTACTATATTGGGGAGAAGACACAGAGGATGAAATATAGTTTATCACAACATAAATCCTCAAGGGGGGCAGATCAGCCAGAGCTACCTGTTCCCAAATATTTTTCCATGCACAGCCAGACATTCCATCTCCCATCTTAGATTTATAATCATTGATCACGTTCCTAGATCACGGAGGGGTGACAACAGGGAACTGCAGTTGAAATGCAGAGAGGTTAAGCAGGCCATAGGTGGATCCAATCTCAACGCATTTGGCAAGGAGCTGTGGGCAGGCTGGTTGTACTGAAGTCAATCCATCAGAATAGATCATTGTGTTCTGCTGGCCAGGAAGGCTCCTCACCAGCAGAACACAATAGCGCTGCGGTAGGGATTCCCCCATCAACACTGACTGTGATGATAGGGAATCAAATATTTTTTTTTCCTTTCAACAGTGGTGAAAAAAAAGAAAATTATATCATCTCTGACCTGCATTAAATTGATGGTTGAACTGGACACTATACAGATCAAAGGGTTAAATTTTGACTTGAATTTATTTCTTTTCTTATGAGATTTATCAGTATTTATTTTATGTATATTTTTTTAAAGGTTTTACTGTGAATAGAGTATAAACACCAAGATAATTTGTTTCCAGTGGATTGAACATATTACATATATGTCATGTTTTTGGGCTCATACACACTGGCAGTTGAGTTGGCGGTAAAACCCCACATTTGAGCCATGGTTTTACCAGCCCCAAGCACTCCCCTTTTGCCTAAAAAGACAGCAACTGTGAGTTAATACATGCCAGAGCCACAATGCTTTGCTTCATGGCCACAGGGAATTATACCCACTGTCGCATTCTGTGGCCATTACTATCCACCAAACATGACTCAAGTGAATGGGGCCAGTCTACAACCACCCCACAGCACAGTGGTTTGACATTTATATGGTTAAAACAGTTGGTGAGGAGGTGACATATTTCCTTCTTACTGCCTCCCAAACAACGTATCCATGTTGCTCTGTGAGAGCTGTTCTTTGATACAAAGTATTGGAAGGATCTGTGCACAAGTGTTACATGTTTCCAGTTGCAATTAACATTTTAAAAGGAATGATCTGTTTCAGCTTTATACATGATTTCCCTGAGCAAACACTGTGGTGGTTCAAGAGTTTGATATATCAAATGTGCAGCGCTTAAATTCATACAACTAATATGCATATGTATCACAAATGCAGCAAATAATAATGATGAATAATGAATCCTGTGATATTATGGAAAATTGTTATCAAATTCTTACCGTAGTTTTCCTTTCCTGGCCTATCCTCACGTCAGCACACAATGGGTTAACATCTCATATGGCACCCACATGACCACCTTTTCCTAGCTGAATAAAATACACCCCCTCCCCCACTGACCTGTTTGATAATCTAGCCTGCGACAGGCCACTTGAGAGGGAGTCCTGGGCTGACGTGAGGATAGGCCAGGAAAGGAAAATTACGGTAAGTATTTGATAAACATTTTCCATATTCCTGGCCATACCTCACGTCAGTACACAATGGGTTTTAATGGGATTTAACTAGCTGAATAAATGGGTGGGAGAGAACACATGAAAAGAAACATTGACAATCGCAGAAAATCTGCTTAAGACAAAAATAATTTATATGTCTCTTCCCAAAGTTTGCAGAACTTGCCGACTGCACGCCTAGCTTATAAAGTTGAATGAAGGGCTAGCTATCTCTCATATACTCTTCACTGACACCCTGGCATAACTGCCCCAAAGGCTGCCACCCCTCAGTTCAAAGGAGTTTGCCCCGTTCCTGAGCAGAAAGGCCCACTTCTTGCATGTCACTCTAATCACCCTGGTGAACCAAAAGAAGATGACTCAAGAACCTGATGGCAAAATGAAAAGGATTGTCCACTTTCCATATGCCTTTGATCTTTGCATGTACACTGTTAGCAACTTGTGTAAGGACCTGCAATCTCCCTGCTGTATACTCAGTAACTGTGAATGCTTGGAGGGACTGCCCCCAGGTTTTCCTGGAAACTGGATACCACTTGGAGATGGACGTAGTATCACTAAAAAAGACAAGGACAAGGAAAGTGCTGCAACCTTCAACATCCTACTGTCTAAAGCAACTACTGTCAGAGAAATTAGTTTTTCCACTAGGGACCGCAATGGAAATTAAGCTATTGGAGCAAAGGATGCCTGTATGAGCGCTTTCAGAACCAAGCCTAGGTCCATTGAAGGGAAAAAGAATTTCCTTGGTGGTCGTATATGGATTACGGCCTGCATGAAGCATTTATTCAATGGAGTTGTATGCCAGACCAACCTCAAGTGCCAATTGTAAAAATGTCTAGAGCTGGGGACACAGGAGAGAAAACTTTGCTGAGTAAACAGAACAAACTTCCTTCATATCCTCATATGTAGCGTTCATGGTCTTGTAGTCTTTGCCAAGGTCTGAACCACCTCGGATAAGCCTCCCTGCACCTCCGATCGATTTATTAGCCAGGCTATTTAGAGTCTCACTGGATTAGGGTGCTGCCATTAATATATTGTCATAAAAGATCTTGTTTGACCGGAAACAGGATTGGTGGTACTGAATGATAACCAAGGCCTCTTCGGCAGATGGAAAGCACATGTATGGCATAAACATGTTTTGTCCAAATCTTCATAATCAAAAGAGACTGGAGGAAGACAAACATCAATCATCAAATCACATGAAAAACGCTTAAATGATAATTGATGGAAAATAAAAATATTAAAACCATTAATGAAAAATAAAAAATAAAAATGCTGAAAAAATCTGTGTGAACAAATTAATCATACAATAGAGTCCAATTCAAAGTAAAAAATGATGGTGACACAAAGATAATAATTGAATGAAAATATTGAAAAAAAAAAAATCAGTGTGAACAAATTATTCATACAATAAAGTCTAATTCAAATTAGAAGTGATCGTGACACAAAAAAAATTTGTGACATGTAATTTCCAAAAACGTGAATATGGAAAATCCACCAAGTGATCTTAATCCACCACCGCTCTAATATTGCGCTTACCAGAAGGCAAGCTTTAGTAAGCCTGTAACTCGAAAGCCATCAAGGTATAGCCAAAACCACTAGGTGTCGCCTCTAGGACTCGTGCTTAACTGATGATAGCGGCCGAAAATCCTGGGTAGGGCAAATCTCCCTTGTGGGGTGTAAATGGAATCGAACTCCTCCAAAGATATCAAGCCAGGGAATCATGCACTCTCATCATGTGGATAGAAAAAATGAGGGATGCTCCCATAGTGTAAAACCATATGTAAAATTTATTGCATCAAATAAAAGTTCTACTTACATCAATGGAAAGAAATGCTCGCAGAATACATGTAAGAAAAAACGCCGGCCGGCTAGCAGAACACCCGCTCACAGTGCGGAACGTGATGACGTCAGTGCGTCAGCCTCCCTACGTCCGTTTCGACCAATCGTCGTCATCTGGGATGCATACATATGGTTTTACACTATGGGAGCATCCCTCATTTTTTCTATCCACATGATGAGAGTGCATGATTCCCTGGCTTGATATCTTTGGAGGAGTTCGATTCCATTTACACCCCACAAGGGAGATTTGCCCTACCCAGGATTTTTGGCCGCTATCATCAGTTAAGCACGAGTCCTAGAGGCGACACCTAGTGGTTTTGGCTATACCTTGATGGCTTTCGAGTTACAGGCTTACTAAAGCTTGCCTTCTGGTAAGCGCAATATTAGAGCGGTGGTGGATTAAGATCACTTGGTGGATTTTCCATATTCACGTTTTTGGAAATTACATGTCACTAATTTTTTTTGTGTCACGATCACTTCTAATTTGAATTGGACTTTATTGTATGAATAATTTGTTCACACTGATTTTTTTTTTTTCAATATTTTCATTCAATTATTATCTTTGTGTCACCATCATTTTTTACTTTGAATTGGACTCTATTGTATGATTAATTTGTTCACACAGATTTTTTCAGCATTTTTATTTTTTATTTTTCATTAATGGTTTTAATATTTTTATTTTCCATCAATTATCATTTAAGCGTTTTTCATGTGATTTGATTCATATTATCACTTCAGCGCGGCTTTTTCTCACTGTATATTTTTGGTTTATGTGTCTATCTCACATTTATTAGCTGCTGCTATTATTATTTTATTTCGCATTTTGATACATGCATATACATATATTTCTATGCAGGTATATCTATATAGCACTCACTATTTGTCACATTTAGGGATGAGCGCGGTGTTAGCTTTTATTTTTTCTAAACATCAATCATCAACTTTACTCGGGCCCCTTGGAGAAAGATGCTAAAAGGCTTGCAATGCTAGAAAAAAACTGCCTGACATTTAAAGTGGGGTGCCCCCTAAAAAAAAAAAAAAATTAAAAGTCAGCAGCTACAAATATTGCAGCTGCTGACTTTTAATAATCAGCATCACAGCCGGGCACCCACTGTGCATGCGCAAGCGGCGCCGCGCTCCATGATACACCGCGCAGTCATTTGGGACAGTGACAGGTCCCAGATGACTGTGCGGCGCCAAGGGGAAGTGATGTCAGTGCTCGGGCACTGAAGAAGGCAGACTATGAGGGACCCCCTAGCAACAGGCATTTAGAGGTGAGTAATTTTTTTTTTTCAATTATTTATTTATTTTTTTTATGATTTTTTAAGCTATTTTTTTTTGGTGGAAACACCACTTTAAGTCAGTCAGAGCATCTGCATTCCACTAGGCTCCAATGGCCTTGCACTTGTCTCTTCAGGCTGGAGGCAGACTGGCATCCGACATCAGAATTATTCCATCTCCTGGGCTGAGAGGCACACCACAAAAGAGGCACACAACAAAAGATGCGCACTGGTGTCCAAAACTCCAGTTCTTGCTAATTTGTGCAAAGACTTTCTGATTCATAGGCAGCCCATTCTATTGACAGAGGAAGGCAAATTGAAAAGCCTCCCCATGTGCCACCTGGCCCAAGGCAGCACTGTAATGGCTGCTGTAAAATGTCCCAATGGGGACAATGCAATCCCTCGCTGACATAAATGCTGTCCCCATGACTCTTCATACGCAGATTTTCATTTGCTGTTTTGGAAAACCTCTTGACATACAGTATCTCACAAAAGTGAGTACACCCCTCACATTTTTGTAAATATTTTATTATATCTTTTCATGTGACAACACTGAAGAAATGACACTTTGTTACAATGTAAAGTAGTGAGTGTACAGCTTGTATAACAGTGTAAATTAGCTGTCTATTCAAAATAACTCAACACACAGCCATTAATGTCTAAACCACTGGCAACAAAAGTGAATACACCCCTAAATGAAAATTTCCAAATTGGGCCCAAAAAGCCATATTCCCTTCCCAGGTGTCAGGTGACTCGTTAGTGTTACAGTGTGAATGGGGAGCAGGTGTGTTAAATTTGGTGTTATCGCTCTCATTCTCTCATACTGGTCACTGGAAGTTCAACATGGCACCTCATGGCAAAGAACTCTCTGAGGATCTGAAAAAAAAGAAGTGTTGCTCTACATAAAGATGGCCTAGGGCTATAAAAAGATTGTCAAGACCCTAAAACTGAGCTGCAGCACGGTGGCCAGGACCATACAGCAGTTTAACAGGACAGGTTCTACTCAGAACAGGCCTCACCATGGTCGACCAAAGAACTTGAGTGCACATGCTCAGCGTCATATCCAGAGGTTGTCTTTGGGAAATAGACGTATGAGTGCTGCCAGCATTGCTGAAGAGGTTGAAGGGGTGGGGTCAGCCTGTCAGTGCTCAGACCATACGCTGCACACTGCATCAAATTGGTCTGCATGGCTGTCATCCCAGAAGGAAGCCTCTTCTAAAGATGATGCACAAGAAAGCCTGCAAACAGTTTGCTGAAGACAAGCAGACTAAGAACATAGATTGCTGGAATCATGTCCTGTGGTCTGATGAGACCAAGATAAACTTATTTGGTTCAGATGGTGTCAGCCGTGTGTGGCGGCAACCAGGTGAGGAGTACAAAGACAAGTGTGTTTTGCCTACAGTCAAGCATGGTGGTGGGAGTGTCATGGTCTGAGGCTGCATGAGTCCTGCGGCACTGGGGAGCTACATTTCATTGAGGGAACCATGAATGCCAACATGTACTGTGACATACTGAAGCAGTGCATGATCCCCTCTCTTCAGAGACTGGGCCGAACGACATTATTCCAACTTGATAACATTTCCAAACACACCTCCAAGACGACCACCATCTTGCTAAAGAAGCTGAGGGTAAAGGTGATGGACTGGCCAAGCATGTCTCCAGACCTAAACCCTATTGAGCATCTGTGGGGTATCCTCAAACGGAAAGTGGAGGAGGGCAAGGTCTAACATCCACCAGCTCCAGTGGCAATCTGTGAAGCTCTGGTGAACTCCATGTCCAAGTGGGTTAAGGCAGTGCTGGAAAATAATAGTGGCCACTCAAAATATTGACACTTTGGGCCCAATTTGGACATTTTCACTTAGGGGTGTACTCACTTTTGTTGCCAGAGGTTTAGCCATTAATGGCTGCGTGTTGAGTTATTTTGAAGGGACAGCAAATTTACACTGTTATACAAGCTGTACACTCACTACTTTACATGGTAGCAAAGTGTCATTTCTTCAGTTTTGTCACATGAAAAGATATAATAAAATATTAACAAAAATGTGAGGGGTGTACTCACTTTTGTGAGATACTCTGTGTGTGTGTGTGTGTATATATATATATATATATATATATATATATATATATATATATATATTAATATTGATATTGATATGCATGCATAAATACATACATACATTTACCACAGTGTTTGTATTTTTTTACATGAGGCTAAGCAGAAATTATTAATTTTTTGTCATTTATCAAAAGTGTTGCCAATCTTTGTAAAAAAAGTTGCCATTATTTTTACTTACAAATGCAAACTGCAAAGCACAGTGACAAATTGACAATAAGTAGTCATTTTTGTTTGCTCTTTATGCTGTAATTCAATGAAAGGCAAAATGTGATTGGTTATCATAGATTCCTGCACTTTGCACACCTTCATTGTTCATTGAACTGGTTGAATTTTTCTTGTGGAGCAAAAAATGCTCACATTTGAATATCAACTCATGAAGAGAAGCATTTGAAAATAAAATTTGAATTTGAAGATTGAAGATTTTGCCTTGTGCGTGATTGGATGATGCTTTATTGAATCAGGATTACTGAAATCATTTGGTTTTCTGCCATTTGTCATGTTTGAATGTGGCTCATGAGCTGGAAACACATGTCATACATTATATTAAAAGGAAATATAAAAAAATATAGGTAGATGGAGAGAGACTTACTAAAGTTTGACCTTTACCTAGAATTTTATCAAGATGGCAGCCTGTACAATTCTGCAACAAGAGTATAACGTACATTGTTAGAGATAATAATAATATTAATAATAATAACAGTAATAGTAAAATACTGGTAGATAAGGGAATTCCATGCATTTTTGTGATTTGTGTAGTATCTTTTTTCCATGTCTATTCATTTTCTGCATTAAGATTAAAAAAAAAAAAAAAGTTGTTTTCAGCTCCTTCCCCCATCCCCCATTATACTTACCTGAGCCTGATCTCTATCCAGTGCTGTACCTGAGAGCAGCAGCTCCCTCCACTCTCTCTCGCCTCTCTGGCCATGGAGGCATCTATCGGCTCCTGATGCTGTCAATCACAACCATTGAGCAAAGAACAGAGGTTGGGCTGAGCTGCGTTGTGTGTGTTAATGGACACACAGAGCCCAGCTTAGGATCAATGAGCATTAATGCCCCCCTAATAAGCCGCTTGTTATGGGGGCACTCAGAAGTGGGATGGAGGCAGGAGCACTGATGGAGACCCCAGAAGAGGAGGATCTTGGCTGCTCTGTGCAAAACCATTGCACAGAGCAGGCAAGTATATATGTTTATGAAAATGTATTGTTTGGGGGAAAAAATTAATAAAATTCCCTTCACAGTACAATTAGCTTAAAGCTTAGGGGCAGCAAAACTCAAAAAATAAAAAAAAACTTACGGTAATTAGGATGTGTCCCTTGTGCTGATTCCTTTTCTGGTGAAAACCTCCTCCACCCTGTGCCCTCCAACCCCACCACTCTAATCTTCCAGTGCGGTAGGGGTCAATTTTCTTTTACTGGATAGACTTTAGTAAATATTTTCCTATGTTCATGTTGGCCATAAAAAGAAAAAAATATCTATTCTTCAACAGCTAATCTATACATAAAGTCTTAAAATTAGTACTCCGTACCATTGCATTAAGGAATGCTTGTGCTGCAACGTTGTAATTCTTTACATTTTTATCCTCCTAAAAAAAAATAACAGATTCAAACTTACTACAAAGGAATGTCAGAGCATCCACTGCCATTAATCATATAATACACAGCAAATGGTTTGCATAAAATTTATTGTATACAGTTATTGTAACTGCCCTATTAAAAATTGGATCTTTTAAAGCAATTTCAAATCAATAAAACTTTAATAAAAGTCTTTGGCTGGGTGACAGCTGGTTTCTGTGCTCCTGTCTGCCAGCATGTTCTATAGCAGTGTTTCTCAACTCCAGTCTTCAAGGCGTCCCAACAGGTCATGTTTTCAGGATTTCCCTCAGATAAAAAGGCTGTGGTAATTACCAAGGCAGTAAAACTGATCAAATCACCTGTGCAAAATAATGGGAAGCCTGAAAACATGACCTGTTGGGGCGCCTTGAGGACTGAAGTTGAGAAACACTGTTCTATAATAAGGCTATTGGCCTAAAGTGTCATGGCAAATGTCATTTTAAAAAGAAAAGTGTCCTAGACACCAAAATTATTTTCAGAACACCAAATCCGATCTGTTGTCAGTGATTAAAGTGGCAATTTATGAACCAATATATGCCACAATAGTGACTATCACTTATCTCCATTGTACAGAGGTTTATGTGGCTGTGATGAGGAGTGGAGATGTTGTTCTGTCTCCCACTGCAGCAAAATCAGAGGAAATGATCTCCCTCCCGCTTCTCCACCTCAGAGATGGTAATAGCAGGGAAAGAGAAGAGAAACAGTCACAATGAATGTCACTGCTTGGTAGCTCCAGTAAAATCCCCTTCATCATTCATGTTATATATTTACCTATGTGTGTGTACTTATACAACTATAAATATACAGCATATGTATATATACATGGCAGTTTTTGTGGGGTGCAATATATTGCCATGCTTTTTATGGCCTATAAAAGCCAGAGACCTTTACACCCTAAAAACGTTTCCTATTACTTAGGGGAACATGCCCTTTATATTCCCTGGGATCTAATGGGGGGGTATATTTTCACACTAGACCTCAGTATATTCCCATCCTGTACGTGGACAGTAAAAATAACAATAATAAAAGTCCTCTCAAAGAGGGACCCTGCATAGATAATTGTGTTTTTTATCATAAATACATTTGGTTACAAATGTAATAGGAATGTCTTAATATAAATAAAACACATTTTCTTGCAAAACCCCTGCCCAATAAATGTTTCCTGCTTTCCCTGCTTACTTTAATTTTTTTTATTGAAGAGAATTTTCTCCTCACTTCCAATACACATAATGGCCATTCACTGCATATTCCATTCACTTTTATTCTCAGTCAGAGAAGAACAATTGGTAATAAACACGCCCTCCCCTGAGGGATTTATATGCATTGAATAGCTATGATATGTGCAGGACAGATTGCACCGTGTTAAATGGACACCTAAGAAAACAAGCAGTGCTTGACAAGATTAATTGCAAACATTAAAAACATCATGACTTTTATTTTCTAAATCTTTTCTCTAACACCTCAAACTTCTGAACATCCTGGCTTTTTGTATTATTATTTTCTGTATTTTTTAATTGTTTTTAAAAGGTTAGAAATGTTCTGTATAGGACCCCGCCGAAAAAAAGCAAATGCATTTCAGGGGCCTAACAAACTTCCCCTTCATCATGATTCAGGTCTGTTTTCATGGGGTCAGATAAACAGATATCAGACAAATCTGTGGTTTTGCCAGTGTTAATGAGCACATCAAAGGACCTGATGAAGGGGGAGTCTGTTTGGCCCCCGGAATGCATTGTTTTTTTTTTCTGCTATAAACCAGTTTTATCAATAAAAGCTTTGGATGCTTGTTTGGTGCTCTCATTAGACTGTATATATGTTTATTGCTGTCTGTGTCCCTGCTAAGAAGTTTCACCTTCCCTGTTTGTCCTGATGACCATTGACGCAGGACATAAGGTGAAGGAAAATGCAAAATGTTACAGCTGTTACCAGGACACGAGTTGAGGGGAAATCTTGCAATGTGAGAACACCTGTTTCTGTAACAGTTGTCTAGGAAGAAAATTCCCTCATTATATTGAGATTTCCTCTCACTTCCTGATGCATCTTCAGAATGGAAATTAAATAGAAATCTCCTTTTTTGGTACACAGACAGCAAAAAAAAAAAAAGAGATAAAACAAAGTGTAGTGGGTACATAAAAAAAAATGTGAGAGAGCTTGAAACATTTCATGCTTATTTAGTTATATCTTTATTTATTTTTTTTCTAACTATTTAGTCTACTCTTTTGCTGTTAATAGGCTAAACACAAGTGAGCTGAGGATGGTGAAAAGTATTATTTTTTAGAATTAGTCCAAACCACATTATGAAGATCTCTATTACATATCTAACATTTCAGCTTCACTTGTTATTCTCAGCTCTCTCCACTGTTTTACAGAAACTGCTTCACATTGGTGGCTGGTGATAAACTTTTTTTGGGGGGTGGCAAACCATCCCTCCCCCAGGTCCACACTCACGCATCCAGCTATGCAGTTTCGCAGGTGTTCCATCAGGTTACCGCTACCCTTCAGATCATGAAGTGTTTGGAATGCATAGCACATGTGCAGTAAGTATTTTTTGGTTGGAATGTCACTTCCGTTACACAATCTGATGGGCAGCGGTAATCTGATAGAACACCAGCTTCCTCGGCTTCTCCTCCCAGGCCAACCCAATCTGCCTACTTTCCTGATTGGCCAGGAGTAGAAGCCGGAAGACAATAGCGAGTATTGATTCGCTAGTGTCACAAGTGTTTGGGTTCAGGACACAGTGCTCTGCTCCCCGAGCCCAACCTTTTTCAAGCCAATTAGAGCTTCAGGCTCTAATTATGTGGCTTGAAAAAAAAAAAAAAAAAAAAAACTCATAGAAACCTATGAGTCCAGTGCCCTGCATGCATCCCTGCATGGAAACTAGGGAGCGGTACGCAAACTGGGGAGAGCAGCGCCCCTGTGCCCCTTATGGATCGGATGCTCCTGCTTTTTTATGAGACAAATAATCACATTTTTATACCTAGTAGTAGATAACCGGAGGTGAATGTGATAAACTACAACTAAGTATACCATGACCTGGGTAAATGAGATGCTCCACAGACATTATTTTTGTATAGTGGCTCTTTATAAACAATGCTTTCAAAGTAGGGTTATTTAGTAACACCTTGTTATAGTCACAATAAAATGTACCTTTAATTTATTGTATGCACAAACATAATTGGCAACAGCGGGGAAAAAATATCCAAAATCCTGAAAATGAACAACATATGTTAGTGATGAATATATCCAACACTATTAACAAGAAATGCAATGTAATAGTACAGGGTTATGACAGTCTATTTGGCAAGTATAGCTTTTGAAATGAATGGAGCTAATTTAGTAAAGGAATAGAGACTGTTTACTTAGAAAAGTGAATAGTTTCTTAGCTTAGTAAAACAATGACACTGTGTTCACTTCAATCATGCAATCACACTTAAGCCGGCCATACATGGATCAAAATTTGGTCAGTTCAGCAGGGACTGGCTGAATTCCGATCCATGTCTCTGGGCTAGCTAATTGTACATAAGTCGATCTATCAATTGATTTGTGTACAGCCTGTTTTTCCAGAACGATCAATGCCACCAGCTCCCCACCCGGCAGAACACAAAAGCTCTGCTGCAGTGATTGCCCCATCCACATTGAGTGTGTGGATGGGGGAATCTGATATTTTCTTGTTTAACTCGCTGATTGTGCCTTAAATAACAATCCCGTGTATTAAATGTAAACACAAATTTTCCTTACTCACTTTGCTATGTAAACAACCTCTCTATATCTTTAGCACAGTAACCATGAAACAAATTCAGGATAACATTGCTTTTAAAGGTAAAATTAAAGATGCAATATATCTGTAGATGACAAAAATGTAATACAATTTTGTAACAAAATTAACAAAATGTGTGTAAAAGAAGAGTTCTATTCCATAAGATATATGGGACCTACAACCCATTCTATATTCCAATCGTAACATTAGAGGTGACATAACAGCACATTTTAGTATTTGAGCAGTTGCACTGGATGCCACTTACCCATACAATGCATTACCCAGATTCCTATTAAACTAAATTAAGAATAGCACACTCTATCTTGTCTTGATGACAAATGAAACAAATAAATAAGAACAAAAAGCAATTGTTTATTTTCATTTTAAATTCTACGTTACCTTTAGTCCTTGTGCCAGACAATTAGGGTCATCTGCTTTAGGATTTACTTGACATTTAGTACCTATAATGCAACATAGACATAGTTTATTGCTGCTTGAAGACAATCAAAAATGTGTCCACATTTTTCTAGCAATATAATACAAATCTTATTTAATGATTAATAGTACTTAACACCATTACCATCATCACCGTCGCTACCGAAGCTCAGACCGAACAGTGCAAAAAGCAGGATGATCTTCATTGTACTGATTGCTGATTTCAACTCCGTGGGTGGTTGCCTGTACATCTCAGCTCATCTTTTATACTTGTTAAAGTCAGTGACATCATTAAACACATGACATTGACACTGGCACATGTCCTAGACATCACTTTCATGATGATGAAACATCCAATTAGATCTGTTGGCAGCAGTTAAGAAAACAAACTGTGCTTGCCAAGACTAAATTTAGGCATTCAAAGACAAGACCTTTTAGTTTTAATTTTGCTTCCTACTATCTCATCTTTCTGCACATCATGGCCTTTGTACGATTTCTTTGCATTTTATAATAATGTTTTTAAGTGTTAAGAATTTTCTGTACCAGGCTAAACCATTGGTCTTGGCACTTTCCTTTTTACGTTTGAAAAGTTTTTATTTCAGAAAATGCAGTAATCATACAAACATGAAACGTTAGAACATATCAACCATAACACGTAAGATGAGGTCTCATAACATGGCAATACAATAGAGGACATTTAAGCACCCGACAGTGTTAGATCCTATAAGAGTATCAGCTATCCTTAAGTCAGATATAGGGTTAGAATTACTCAAAAGAGGGGGCTAGGGTCCAGTGCCCCCCACCAGACGCCCCTAACGGGAACACGCTGTGCCGGACGGGGAGACCGCGACCCCACCCAACCTCCGAAGCCCTATAATCAGGCAGAGACTTAACCTAGATCTGAGGAAAAAAACTACGTATTGCTAGGAACATGAGTCCAATTAGCATAAAGTGTGGTACAAATGATGACGGTTCTGCCAAATGTTAAAAATTTCGAGACCTCTTGTCTAATATAGCTATGGTCAGAGGAAAGAAAAGGGAAACAGAAAAGGAAAAGTAGGAAAGCTCAGAATGAGCAGAAGAGAGAGAGAGGAAGAAGAGCAACGCCTAACACACATGGGTTGCATTGTTCCTGCCTTGTGAGGGGACCAAGGAGACCCCTGTCAGTTGGGCCCAGGGTTCCCACACCAAGTCAAAGTTTTCAGTCGTATTTAACAGTATGCTAGATAGCTTTTCTTGCGACATAATCCAGGAAATCTTCCGTTTAGCAGCAGAGAACGAAACCGTCGTTTTTTTCCAAGCCCTAGCAATAGTGAGCTTGGCCCCTAATAAGATAAAGTGGGCTAGTTTCCTAGAGGGTTTAGAGAGCAATGGTATTTTATCATTTAAGAGAGCAATCATAGGGGTCCTGGGAATCCGACTTCCAACCATCTGGTCAATTACTTTGAAGATGCGTTTCCAAAAGGGGCGTATTCGTGGGCACTCCCACCATATGTGGGCCATTGTGCCAATGTGTTTACATCCCCTGAAGCACGTGGGGTCCGCCGTCGGGAAGATGGAGGCTAGTCTAGAAGGAGTGTAATACCACCGCATGAGTACTTTAAGGCTAGCTTCCATAAGTGCCGTATTGAGGATCCCTTTCATAGAAGTAAAGGAGGCTGTTTGCCATTTGTTCAGCTCCCATTGGAAATTAAAGTCGGATTCCCAGGCATGCATATGAGCTTCCTTGGATTTTGAGGAGATAAGTGACATGTAGATAATTGATATCCCGCCCCTCTGGTCCATGGCTTGTCCACACCATACTGCGTAATCAGTAAACTTTGGGGGTAGAGGTTTGTCCTTCCATAGGGAGTGGAGAAAGTGGACAATTTGTTGAAACCTATAAAGTTCTGAACTAGGTAAGTCCAATTTGTGTATACAGTGGCTGTGGGAAAAGGGGCCCGCCACCGTGAAGTATTGCCCAATTCGGTACAGTCCTTTATCCATCCACCATTTGAAAGCCAGGGCATCCTTCCCAGGGGGAAAAATTGGATTATTAAAGAGGTGAGAAAGGGGTTTGTATGAGGAGACCAAAGTTTCTAATGTCCGTAGTTTATCCCAGAGGGCGAGGGAGTGAGATAAAGTAGGGGCCATTATTGAAGGTCTATCTTTCGGAGGATGCCATAAAAGGTTATCTAGCGTGAAACTGGGTGTAGCTATCTTTTCTATGTTCACCCAGTCCGGTTTTTCAGATTCAGAGGAAACGACTGACAATTGAGCTAGCCGTGCAGCCTGGTAATGTTTAAAAAAATGAGGTAAACCCAATCCTCCTTTTGTCCGATGTAAATATAGCACTCCTTGAGCTATTCTGTACCCCGCCTTCCCCCATACAAATTTCAGTACCTTACTTTGAAACGCTTTAACGTGGTCTTTCCTTATAGGTACTGGAAGCGAGCGGAACAGATATAACAGCCTAGGGAGTAGTGTCATTTTTATTGAGTTCAGTCTTCCCAACCATGAGAGGTTGTGTTTAGACCAGGCTGTCATATCTGTTTCTAGCTTTCTGTACATAGAGGGATAGTTATAGGCATATAGGGACTCAGTTTTGGACGTTAGATTAACACCCAGGTACCTGATGGAGGAATCACTCCAAGCAAATTTAAAGGAGCTTTTTAAAAGGTACACTGTTTACGACCTAAGGGAAACATTCATGGCTAGGGATTTAGAATAGTTCACTTTCAGGCCCGAAACCACAGAGAAATCCTCTAGAATTTTGCAGATGTTGGAATAGTAGAAAGTCGTCTGCAAACAATCCACATTTGTGTATTTGGGATCCACGTGACCCCTTGGATGTTCGGATTCTGACAAATAGCTATAGCCAGAGTTTCAATAGCTATCGCAAAAATGAGAGGGGATAAAGGGCAGCCTTGCCTTGTCCCTGTCTGTATAGGAATAGATTTGGAAAGGAACCCTTGGATCCTGATATGGGCTGTAGGGTTAGAGTAAAGTGCATGCATAAGTCCCAGGAAACGTGTGCCGAAGCCCCAGCGTTCTAGTATAGCAAAGAGGTAAGACCAGGAGACCGAGTCAAAGGCCTTGCTTAGGTCCAGTGACAGCAGCATTCCCTGTTGCTTGGGGCCTCCCAGCCAGTTTGTTTGCAAAATAGAGATTATGTCTATTGCCCGTCTTACCTGATCTGGACCTTGCCTACCAGGGATAAACCCTACCTGGTCTCTATGAATATACTTACTAACAAAGGATGCTAGGCGGGTAGCTAACATTTTAGTTAAGATTTTCAAATCATTATTGATCAGGGATATAGGGCAATAATTACCAATTTCTTCCGGGTTTTTGTCCAGCTTGGGGATAACTAATAAACGCCGTGTTGAGCTGAGGGTCGAGAGGGTCCCCCTTCGCTTTAGAGTTTAGGAATTGTGTTAAATGCGGTACAAGGGTTTCGGTAAACGTTCTATAATATGGAGTCGGGAGACCATCTGGGCCCGGAGCTGAACCCAGTTTCATGCTTTTAATCGCATCTACTACCTCCCCCTCTGTGAAGGGGGCTTCCATTTCCTCTCTATGTTCGGGCGACAAAGCCGGAATGGGAAGATCTTCTAGGAACTTGTTTAGGGCAGCATCTGTCCCTGTTGTGTGCTGGCTGTAGAGAGTAGCATAGAACGATTGGAAATCATCCAGAATTTTTGAGGGGCTAGAGGTGGTGCCAAATCCAGGAACTCGGATTTTAGGCAAGGTATAGGATCTGAATTTGGGCGTTAGCTTAGACGCCAGCATTGTCCCCATCTTATCTCCGTGGGAATAAAATTTGTTCCCACTCCATCTAATCTGTTTTTCTGCTTTGACTGTGAGTGCTAAATTAAGGTCTAACCTGATTTTGTCCAACTGTATCGCCGTAGCGGGGGACGGATCTTTTTTATGTTGAGCTTTTAATCGTGCATACATGCCTTCCAGCCTATCTATGTCTACCTTCCTTTCTCGCTTAAGTTGAGCAGATAACTTGATGATTTTTCCTCTAATAAAGGCCTTGTGAGCTGCCCATAGAGTTTCTGCTTTTACTCCCCCTACTTTGTTAAGCAAAAAGTATTCCTTTAGCGCCTTATCTAGCATGGTTACATGGACCGGGTTCGAGAGGATAGATTCATTCAGCCTCCATTGTCTCAGGCTCGGCCTTGAGATTTGGGTTTTTATGGACATGATCACCAGCGAGTGATCTGACAGTACCGTATCCCTAATAAAGGATTTTTCAATTAAGTGGATAGAACGGATTGGGACCAATAGGTGGTCAATGCGGGCATACGAGTTGTGCGAGTGCGAGAAGTGCGTGTAGTCACGCTTGGAGGGATTAAGTTCTCTCCAAACATCAGACAGGCCTTGCGCATGTATTAGTTTCGCTATTCTTAGGCTCTCCTTAGTAGGCCTTGTTAGTTGGGAGGACGGAGGTTTAGTTCTGTCTAGGCCCTGGTCAAATGCTGTGTTAGAATCCCCTCCAAAGATGACTGTACCTTCTAACATGGGAGCTAGAGTTTTGAAAAGCTTTTAAAAAAAAAGGCAGTTTGGCCCTTGTTCGGGGTGTAGTATGAGATCAGGGAGTATAAATGCTCTTCCATGGTCCCCTTTATAAGAATGAATCTGCCCTCCGTGTCCTTTATGTCTGCTATCCAGGTGAAATTACATGATTTTGCAAATAAAACACCCACCCCTTTGGTCTTGTTTGGAGCACTGGCCAAATAGAAGTTAGGGAAGTGGGAGTGGAGGAAATTGGGACTGTACCGAATCGGGAAATGGGTCTCTTGAATCAGTACTATGTCTTAGAAGATTAGAAGATTTATAGGCATTAAACAACTTTTTGCGTTTGAAAGGGGAATTCAAGCCCTGCGTATTGTGTGTGGCGACCTTTAGAGATTTTAGTCTGATCAGCCATGGATCCAGAGGAGAGAGAAGCTACAAAATCCACTGTCACATACTGGCGGGTCCCTATGTGGTCCAAGTCTGGTGGTAAGTCTGGCAGTGGAGGAGTCCCTGAAGCATTCAGTCAAGAAATCCATACAGGAGGTGCGTTCTGTAAAAAAATATGATGTTAGGCGTTGCTCAAGACAGGAAAGAGAAGAAATGAAAAGGAAGAGAAGAGAAAAAAAGATTAAGGAAGCCTTTTCCATCGGTGGGTAGAGAAGCCCAGCGGGGGAGAAAGATTCCTAGGGTACATCTCACATGAATTTGTGAGATAAACTCAAGTAGGTAATAACTCCAGGTAATGTACCTTGGAGATCCCATCCCTCAAAGACCAGTTGGAGGTTAAGGGATAGGCGGAGGCACATGGGTACCACCCCAGACCAGGGGACCCTGTAGAACCAAAAATAGGAGCTCTGGGAGCTACCTGAACTAAATAGTAAACTAGAAAACGGGACAAAAACTATAACGATGAGTAATGAGAAGGAAAAATTGCAAGGGAGTGGGCTAGGATATCCCCCTCCCCCCGCCTACAGTGATGTCCCCCCACCCTCCTACTCTCGAAGGAGGGGAGGGGGCAGTGCCCAATGCAGGAGCATATAAAACGTGGACCCAAGCCTATCAACCCAAAAAAGAGATGAGAGTTCCCATCTGAATTACTGTAGGATCAAGTCGGCAGTCCATGTCGTCGAGCAGCGGGTGCAGTCTTTATCGACTCTGTTCAGAGGAGGAAAAAAAAAGGGGGCACAAAACGTCAATAGACGAGAACGAATGTTCATGGAGACCATGCCTACTTCCTCCTGTGAGCCATACGGCTAGAAGTAGCAATAGCGAAAACATGAGCAACCTACAAAAAAAAAGAAAAAAAAAAAAGGCAAAGGGGGAATAACATGGATGCAAGGGCATCATGTGTTGTGATGGTCAAGAGGATAGATCTTCAGTCGTTCAAGGAGGACCTTTGTGCGATGATCTCCGGGTTTTGGACTTGTTCCAAAGTGGGTCTTGTGGGCTATTTGGTGGTGGGCGTTTGTTTGATCCCGCAGACGAAGTGGCAGTTTCCATGTCTGTCTCTTGAGAAATCAGCTTGAGATTAAGCAGCAGTTGTTCACCTGAGGAAAAACTGGAGAAGGCGTGATTCTGACCTTTATAAGTGAATTTTACCACAAAGGGAAAGGCCCATTTGTATTTAACTTCTCTCTGGGTTAGAGCAGCCAGCAACAGTTTGACATTTCTTCTGCGTTGAATGGTTGAGGGGGAAAGGTCGGTAAAGATTTGTACTGGGTGTCCCTGGCAGGTTATTTGGGACATCATGCATGCTTGTTTCATCACTGACTCCTTGACAGCATAATAGTGTGCTTTTGCAATAATATCCCTGGGGGAGCCATCCTTCCTTATAGGACCCAACGCTCTATGAGCCCTGTCCAGCTCCAAACGGGGAGTAGGGATATTGGGGATCAGTGAATGCAGAAGATCCTGCGTGGCCGTCTCTACATCCAATATTGATTCAGGGAGACCCCTGATCCGAAAATTTCTCCTGGATCTGTTCTCAAGGTCATCAATGCGTGAATTGGCTGTGTCCAGTTGATCATGGAGAATTTGGATGAGGTCAGAGTTCTGATAGGTAACCGCTGCAGTTTAACCACTTCAGCCCCGGACCAATTGTCAGCTTAAGGACCAGAGGTCTTTTTTCAATTTCGCACTGCACTATTTTAACTGGTAATTGCGCGGTCATGCAATTTTGTAACGAAACGAAATTTGCGTCCTTTTCTTCCCACAAATAGAGCTTTCTTTTGATGGTATTTGATTGCCTCTGTGATTTTTATTTTTTGCGATATAAACGGAAAAAGAGCGAAAATTTTGAAAAAAAAAGAGATTTTCTACTTTTTGTTATAAGAAAAATCTAATAAACTCAATTTTAGTCAAACATTTGGGCCAAAATGTATTCAGCCACATGTCTTTAGTAAAAAAAATGCCAATAAGCGTATATTTATTGGTTTGCGCAAAAGTTATAGTGTCTACAAACTAGAGTACATTTTCTGGAATTTACACCGCTTTTAATTTATGACTGCCTATTTCATTTCTTGAGGTGCTAAAATGGCAGAGAAGTACAAAACCCCCCCAAATGACCCCATTTTGGAAAGTAGACACCCCAAGCTATTTGCTGAGAGGCATGTTGAGCCCATTGAATATTTTTTTTTTTTAGTCCCAAGTGATTGAATAAAGACAAAAATAAAAAAGAATTTTTTTTTTTTCTTCAAAAAGTTGTCACTAAATGATATATTGCTCACACATGCCATAGTTATATGTGGAATTGCACCCCAAAATACATTTTGCTGCTTCTCCTGAGTATGGGGATACCACATGTTTGGGAGCCTAGCCGCGTACGGGGCCCCGAAACCCAAGTACCGCCTTCAGGATTTCTAAGGGTGCAAATTTTAGATTTCACTCCTCACTACCTATCACAGTTTCGAAGGCCATAAAATGCCAAAATAGCACAAAACCCCCCCAAATGACCCCATTTTGGAAAGTAGACACCCCAAGCTATTTGTTGAGAGGCATGGTGAGTATTTTACAGCTCTCATTTGTTTTTGAAAATGAAGAAAGTAAAGAAAAAAAAATTTTTTTTTTTTTTTTTTCAATTTTCAAAACTTTGTGACAAAAAGCGACATCTGCAAAATACTCACAATACCTCTCAGCAAATAGCTTGGGGTGTCTACTTTCCAAAATGGGGTCATTTTGGGGGGTTTTATGCCATCTGGGCATTCCATGGCCTCCGAAACTGTGATTGGCAGTGAGAAGTGAAATAAAAAAATTACTCCCTTAGAAAGCCTGAAGGCGGTGATTGGTTTTTGGGGTTTCGTACGCAGCTAGGCTCCCAAAAAGTCCCACACATGTGGTATCCCCGTACTCAGGAGAAGCAACAGAATGTATTTTGGGGTGTATTTCCACATATGCCCATGACATGTTTGAGCAATATATCATTTAGTGACAACTTTTTGTAAAAAAAATATATATATATTTTTTTTTTTTTTTTTTTCATTATTCAATCTCTTGGGACAAAAAAAAAAAAAATTTAATGGGCTCAACATTGCTCTCAGCAAATAGCTTGGGGTGTCTACTTTCCAAAATGGGGTCATTTGGGGGGGGTTTGAACTGTCCTGGCATTTTATGCACAACATTTAGAAGCCTATGTCACACGTCACCCACTCTTCTAACCACTTGAAGACAAAGCCCTTTCTGACACTTTTTGTTTAGATGAAAAATATTTTTTTTTTGCAAGAAAATTACGTTGAACCCCCAAACACTATATATATTGTTAAAGCAAAGGCCCTACAGATTAAAATGGTGGGTGTTGCATTTTTTTTTTTTCCACACAGTATTTGCGCAGCGATTTTTCAAACGCATTTTTTGTGGAAAAAAATACACTTTTTTTTATTTTAATGCACTAAAACACACTATATTGCTCAAATTTTTGATGAAATAAAAAATATGATCATAGGCCGAGTACATGGATACCAAACACGACATGCTTTAAAATTGCGCACAAACACGCAGTGGCGACAAACTACATACATTTTTAAAAGCCTTTAAAAGCCTTTACATGATACCACATTAGATTCACGGAGGAGGTCTACTGCTAAAATTACTGCCCTCGATCTGACCTTCGCGGTGATACCTCACATGCATGGTGCAATTGCTGTTTACATATGACGCCAGACCAACGCTTGTGTACGCCTTTGCGCAAGAGAAGGGGGGGCAGGGGTGCTTTTTTTTTTTTTTTTTTTTTTTTTTTTTTATTTAGCTTTTTTATTCTATTTTTAAACTGTTCCTTCCATTTTTTTTTCTTTGTTATGATTTTTATTGTTATCTCAGGGAATGTAAATATCCCCTATGATAGCAATAGGCAGTGACAGGTACTCTTTTTTTGAAAAAATTGGGGTCTATTAGACCCTAGATCTTTCCTCTGCCCTCAAAGCATCTGACCACACCAAGATTGGTGTGATAAAATGCTTTCCCAATTTCCCAATGGCGCGGTTTATATCCGGGAGGGGGGACATTCCCTCCCACTGCTTGTAAAAGCAGTCTAGAGGCTAATTACCCGCTAGAATTGCTTTTACATGAAAGCCGATCACTGGCTGAAAAGAATGATACCAAGATGATACCTAAACCTGCAGGCATCATTCTGGTATAACCATTCAAAGTCCAGCAACATACTGGACATATATTGTAATCTTTTTTTTTTTCATGCAGCCTCTTGGCTGAACGAAAAAAAGAGATTGATTGGTGGGTATGCCCACCATTAGAATACCTCCCTTCATCCACCCACTTCTAATGATGGGCATACATGCACCATTTATATATGCCGATGCATGGGGGCATCCTCCCGCAAAAGTTATGCCGTGTACACACGGTCGGAATTTCGACCGTATGTACGTGGCATTAGGAGCCAATCGCTCCTCCGCCCCCCCTGCTGCCCCCATGCTTCGGCACATATGCTCTTTTTTTTAACTGTGGTGGTGAAATCACCTCCTACAGCGTTGGAGTCGCGGCTTTATGTATCGTGGGAGCAAACGCTGTTGCTGTCAAGATAAATAAATCCGCGCTGTAACTGAATGGCGCACCTGAAAACAAAAAAATGCTTAACACTAAAACACAGTAAACAAAATTACATACCTGAAAAGCAAGCATGATAAAACATAATAAAACATTGCAGAATAGAATGGAGTAAAAAAAGAGCGAGAATAGAGAGAGAGAGAGAACAATAAAACGACAACTATTTTTGTTTTTTTTATTTTTTTGAGATTCACAGGTAAAAAAGCTCCTGACTGTTAGCGACTGAATCAAAACGCTACCACAAAAAAAATGTTAGCGATCGCAGGGATCAGGCCTGACTCTGCGAATACTGCAGTTATGTGTGCTTAGTGTTTTGTAAGTGACAGTGATCGATCGATACTGCACTTGGGTGGGCTGGGCGGAGGGGGAAAACGCAGGTGCTAGCAGGTATCTGGGCTGATCCCGCTAACAATGCGTTTTTTTGGAACCCTAAACTGCTGGGACGCTAGTATAGATCTGATCAGATCAGATATTGATCTGTTCAGATACTATACCACTAAGGGAGGTGTATGCTTTGCGGTACTGGCACTAACCTGGGGCGACGCAGACCTTATTTGACCCTAAAACCTAATTGATATCACCCGCCGGGCGATCAGGGGGTTAAACCGTTATTGGGTAATAAATAGTGGGTGCCCTGACAGTATAAAAAACAAGCTAACTAACCAGCGTCACCCGTAACAGTAATACAAAAAAAAAAAATGGCTACCTAGCGGCACCAGTGACACTAATGCAGCGATCAGAAAAACAATCGCTTAGTGACACTGGCAAAAGGGGGTGAAAGGGTTAACTAGGGGCAATCAGGGGGTTAAACCTTTATTAGGTAATATATGGGGGTACCTGACGCTATATAAAAACCTGACGGGGAACCTAAATAACGAAATAACTAACTGGCTAACCAGCGTCACCAGTGACATTTTATACGGTGATCACTGGTGAAAGGGTTAACTCTAGGGGCAATCAGGGGGTTAAAACCTTTATTTAGGTTGTAATATGGGGGTACCTGACCTATAAACCTATTTATGAACCTATATAAACATGGCGGTTAACCTAAAAAAAAACGGGTTACCTAGCGACACTAATGCAGCGATCAGAAAAACGATCGCTTAGTGACACTGGCAAAAGGGGGTGAAAGGGTTAACTAGGGGCAATCAGGGGGTTAAACCTTTATTAGGTAATATATGGGGGTACCTGACGCTATATAAAAACCTGACGGGGAACCTAAATAACGAAATAACTAACTGGCTAACCAGCGTCACCAGTGACAGTTATACGGTGATTACTGGTGAAAGGGTTAACTCTAGGGGCAATCAGGGGGTTAAAACCTTTATTTAGGTTGTAATATGGGGGTACCTGACCTATAAACCTATTTATGAACCTATATAAAACATGGCGGTTAAAATAAAAAAAAAAATGGTTACCTAGCGACACAATGCAGCGATCAGAAAAACAATCGCTTAGTGACACTGGCAAAAGGGGGTGAAGGGGTTAACTAGGGGCAATCAAGGGGTTAAACCTTTATTAGGGGGGGTAGGGGGCTACCTAGGACCTAAAACTAACTGCCCTGACAGTTATTACAGTCACACTGACACTAAATGCAGTGATCAGTAAATAAATGATCACTGCAATTAGTGACACTGTGACTGGGGGGGGAGGGGGTGATCTGGGGGGTGATCTGGGGGTGACAGGGGGGTGGATTGTGTGCCTATGTGTACTGGTGTCAGTGTACTGTTTGTGCACTAACCTTTACATGTTCTCTCCTCGACGTTCCGGTCACATAGACCGGCGCACCGAGCGTGACATCACTTCCGCCTTCCTGTCTATACAATAGACAGGAAGGGGAAGCTTTTCATTCGCCAGGAGCGATCGCGAGGGGGTGGCCAGAAACCACTGGCCGTCCCCTCGTCCCGGATCGCTCCTGAAGCGATGCCGACCGTCCCCGCCGGCGGAGGGGGTTCCGATCGGACACCCCACCCGCCGGAAGAATGGCACGTACAGGTACGTGGTTCTGCCTGTACGTGCCATTCTGCCGACGTATATATACATGGGGCGGTCGGCAAGTGGTTAATCGAGTTTACATTCGATGGAATCCATTCTGGATCCAATATTCTGCAGATCAGCCTTAATTTCTTGGGTTATGGTAGCTGCTGCTGTAGTGGCCAGGCCCCTTTCTAGGAGGACGGATAGCCGAAGAAATAGGTCATCAGAGGCACAAGAGTGGTCTGGGCACGTGGGGCCATGAGGAGAAAAACTTGTGTGGAGGGAGTCTGCAGGCCCAGCTTGGGGGAAGGCCTGTCCTCTGAATGAATGGCTGAGGAGGGATTCAGTGGATGCAGGGGACGGAGTATAGGGCTAGTGATCATAGCCCTGGAAGCCAGGAGAGTAAGTGAGAGCAGGGGCCATGACTTGCCTGTCATCCAGGTTTTTGTCAGCGTTTGGCGCCTGAGGCTGAGGAGATGCTGCCGCCGCGGCGGCCATCTTGGTACACCCGAGCGGGGTGGAGATCCGAAATTCAGGCCCTAAATCCCACCGAACGGAGGATCGATGCATATGGCGATATTCGCCGGTGCTGCGGGACTCCGGTACTAGTGTTCCCGAGGTGCGGGAGTGCTGTGGGCAGGTGCTGTGAGCGCCGGTGGTCTGGGGTGGCGCGGAGCTCCGAGTCAAGCGGCCATCTCGGAACTCTTGCGCATGCGCCTCGGCACTTTCCTTTTTAATCCAACTAGACTTCGTTTTTATATTTTATAGGAAAAATACAACAGAGGGCTCCAAAATTAGTACTCGGATAAACAAGCCAGGTTCTCAATAATGTTAGTAGGACTAGATGTGCTTATTAAAACAACTAGGAAGAGTAGTTAAAAAATGAGTAATACATCAAACTTTGACCTAAAACCTAAAAACATATAAGTCAATGAAAGTCCAGTTTTATTTAAAGGACCATTTATCTTGGCTGCAGAACCTCACTGGAATTGGAACTTGGGTGGATCCCATTGGTACATATAACACAAAACAGAGAGACAGATGGCAACACCATCTTAAGCTGGCCATAGACGGTTCCAATGTCGGCCTGTTCCTGCTGAACCGAACCATGTATGGGCAGGCTGAATATACCCAAATTGATCGATCAATTTGATCGATCCCAGCCTGTGGGATTTTACATGCAATTATTGTTAGCAGCTGTTATATCCACTAGCAAAAATCACTGTGGAGGGGGGAATCTGTCCATGCTGGGAGAACACAAGGGCTCTTACTGTGTTGAGTGAATGGAGCAATTTTCTTTCCTGCAGCCCATCCTGGAGGTATCTTAGCCAGTTACAATCTGTGTAATGTTCTCATCCCTGAGAGATTCAATGCAGATGTCAAGAACTGAGAGCTGAAACCCACTTTGCATGGACTTCTATTTAACAGTGCTGGCTGTGGAGGGTGAGTTAGGGGGAGAGGACTCACCCTGGCTGTTTGTGGAAGAGGGAGTCCCATCATGCTGGAGGGGTTCTTGACCTCTGACAACTCGCTACAATCACCAAGGCACTTCAAAAACACAAAATCCCCTACAAATGTGGATTCCCCACCAAACTGCTTATCACCTACCACAACAAAACCCATGCAGTGCAAACCCTCTCTATGGGTTTCTAGCTATTGAGACCTTGGGCATTATACCAGAAGACACCCCAGACCCCGAGACCAATATGCCTACCAAATGGAGACTGGTAGTGCCTACTAGGATACTTGAAGATGCTTAAGGTGGTACCCTGTTTCTTTTTCACCACTGGCTGCTTACTACCTGCAGTACCACTCACTCGTATCTACCTTCTGGACTATTGGCATAGACCTTTCAAATTCACGGTAGTCTATCTATCCCCCAGGTGTTTTTGCAGTAGTTACTGCTCATTGCGCTCAAGAATTTTCTTTCTTTGTTTATTTTTGAGCTTTCATTTTTTATTCACCCTCAACCCTTTTCCCGTACCAACTGTACTTCGATTTGCTTTGCCGTATCAAACTGCTGTCAGCATGAGGGGAAAAAAAGCTGATTACGATCGTCTGTTTACATCACGTGATCAGCTGCCATTGGCTGACAGCTGATCACGTGGTAAGGGGCCAGTCTAATTGACTTGCTGACCACAGAGTAAACCACTGTAGCTGTCTTTTGGCTATACACGGGCAGGGGAAGGTTAATGCCAGTCACCCAGCAGGTAGTGGGATCTAGTGACACCCATGCTGTTTGCTCTTGCAGTTAAGAGTTCAAAAGAATACAACTGAATGAGCATTGCATGATAGATATGTATACAATAGCCACATAAAGTGTACAATGTCTGAACACTATGTAACACAGGGGTGCTGCCCCTCCCCCCCCCAATCATGCCACCCAGCCCCTAATCTAAATACAGGGCGCCATACACTTTTTTTTTTTTTAAGCACATGATTAGAGCCTGAGACTCTAATTAGCTTCAAAAAGGGTAGGCTCGGGGTGCAGAGCACTGTTCATGGAGCCCACCCAGTTGTGCGGGTGGTTTGTTTGCCACCCCCACAAAAATAGAGCACCAGCCACCACTGGCTCTCAGTGTACATAAACCAATGGAAAAGCTGCACACAAAAACTATTTAACTACACAATATCCTACACAATTTGTAAAATATAGGTGCACTTTCCCATTTAAGGCAATTAGAACTAAAACCACATCCTCACAATTTGTAAAAAAAATCAACAATAAGTGAAATAACAGATTATCATGAAAAATCATATAAATTACCTGCCCCTTTAAGGTAAAAAGCAAAGTCTAAAATTGAAGACAGCAGACCCCATAGGGTGCCCCCCCCCCCCCCCCCCCCCCCCGCGCCCCCCCCCCCCCCCCCCCTTCGGACAGTCACAAAAAAAAAATGAAAAAAATTAAATAAATAAATTTTTTTTAAATTGGCCCTTTAAAAAAAAAAAAAAAAAAAGGTCCGGGCGCCGTACACAGTGCACAGTGCACTATGGCAAGTGACACGTCTATGCAATCACGAGATTCATTCATTTGACGGCTTTTGACCCGCCTTGTGGCGCGATCCAGTAGCGCGCCGAGTAGCTTCCGCATTACTATGCATATTATATGCATTACTATGGCCGGGTGTTTTGAGTGACATTTGAGTTATGATGTCACTTTCGCTTTTATTTCCCAGTGTGCCCAGAGCAGAGGAAGCATGAGGAGCGGACTCCTCTACTGCCGTGTGACTACACAGTCGCACAGAGATAAGACATCCTACCCAGCCAGCCAGTGTATGGAAGGAAGGAGGCAGAGGAGGTGTCAGGACAGCTGTTACTAGCCACCGATTGCAGCCTGCTCAGGACGGAGCCTCATTAACAGATATGCAAGTCCTCATCAACAAACTGCCTATCTATCTCCCCTTCTATATAACCATCTCTCTCATTCTCCCCCTCCCACCCAATATCTAGCTGTCTATCTCTCCCACCCAGTGTCTATCTATCTATCTGTAGGCCCTATTGTGGGCGAGTAACGGGGTTCCAATTTTTTTTTGTTGGGGGGGGCAAACAAAGCCCCAAAAAAATGGAGCACCAGCCACCACTGGAAGACCACAAACAAATAACTGCAGTGAGGATTCCAAAATCACCCCACCAAATGTGTCCACTTCAGTGTGTCACACCAAACCACTGTGCCAAAGCTTGTTTAGCAGCTAGGTAGGATATCTGAAATACAAGAAATCAACTGTGCATAAGCTGTATGCAACATGGCACCACCTTCCACCATGGATCATCTGGCCACAAGTGGTATGCTCTGTAAAAGGAATCACATATGCCATGGGGAGAAGGCACGAGAGTAATCCTCATAGGGCAGTAAGTTAAAACGGCATGAATTCAATAATGTCACTCACAATATAAAGAATGCCACAAGCATGTATAGCATTTTGCCATGTTGCAGCCAATGATCGTGATAATGTCACTGGCCAAAGTTACCTTTAGGGACATTTTAAATTAAAGCAACATAAAAACGCATATTTGGTATCCCAAAATGAAACATATAGTGAGACATACAAATGTAAATAGAGATTTTTTAAAAAAGTGAAAATTAAATATGTAATGAATAAAATAAAAATGCATAAAAGTAAAATAAAATAAATTAAATCTACAGTGGTGTAAATAAATAATTAAACAGTTCATGCTCCATAGAAATTAATCTATATACAAAATATCCACCTAAAAACATAATTTAGGATAGGCTATGGACCTCTAATGAATAAAAATATAAATAAGTAAAATAGCAGGTTGGTAAAATAAAGTTTAAGAGCAATATTAACAAAACAAATGAATTGGATGCGAACAATATGTGTTATGTCTCAAAGGGCCACATAGAGGTGCCAGAGAGAAACATCCATATTATAGAAGTAGAGAGATGTGACTCAGTTTAAATCACCTTGTATTTAATTTTCACTGTTTTTAAAGTGTTCATTTACATACAGATGTCTCCCTATATGGTTATTTTGGGATACCAAGGATGTATCTTTATGTAGATTTTAGAGTTGCTGATCATTTTAGTTCCCTCTATTATAAATATTGTCTGTCCAGTTCACAGCAGCGGTTTGAGAAAGGAGCGAGGCGAGGCAGCTTTGAAACATATAACCATGCCCCCCTTGCATTCTCCTGGCGTATGAAATAACTTTTGGTCTGGCACTGCATTCCACAGAGGTCCCTGCTTCCTGGTGTTGAGGCGCTTCTTGGTTACACTTCAACACACGGCCAGTAGCAGCGATTATCTCGCTGACATAGACTGATAAAGACCCCAAGTTAGCAGAGGTGTTGTGACTATGAGACCTGGTGATAGGCATTATTCTTCATTATGCATGTGTGAGCTGCCACTTGTCTTTTATCCATTAAAGCGGGGGTTTGCAACCCATCCATCATGATCTACCCATCGATTGTGGGCAGGTGATGGGTAGATTGCAATTCTTCCTTGGCGATCTGTGAAACCTAGACAGGAAGGGCGGTGGGGGCAGCATTTACAGGCAGTGATCCCCTCCAGGGGATTGGTTCCAGTAAATGCCCCCCCCCTGTGTGCTCCCCTGCTCCCTGTTTCTTCATAGTGCTGCATAATTCCCTCCTCTCCTGCCGTCTGCTGCGGATCTTTCACTATGTTCATTCATAACGGAAGCATAGTAAACTGTGTTTATTATGCTTTAGTGTGTGAATGAACATGGAGACACTCAGCACAGAGAGCCCATTTATTCATAGCACAGTGCAGCTGAAGCTGCAGAGAAAGGGATTGGTGAATTTGTCTTCAGTCCCTTTTTCTGTCTCAAAAGAGAGACATTGGGGGTCTGTTTAGACCCCTGATATTTCAGAAAAGGACCCCCACAGGACTCCTAAAAAAATAATATTGTAAAAAGTAAGTAAAAAATTAATTAGTAAAAAAATAAAATAATAAAAATCTACTGATATCATCCTCTAAAGCTGACATCACACTACTGTGACTTGGATGCGGGTTTCCCAGCATCCAGTTCGCATGACGGGAGATTGTGACCAACTCTCAATGGAGCCAGTTTTCACATCTCCGGAGCGAGTGAGGTTCTGTGCGTCTTTGGCTCAATTTCAGGTCTGAATTCAGGCAAATATTTGGTGTTCTCCCCTCTTCGGTTCTTCTGTAATGCTGGGTCTGCCGTGTGAAATGACTTATATTGGCATGGGGCAGGGCCACCCGATAACGCAAGATGGAGGCCACGCCCCTTGTGATATCATCGCCCCATCATGCCCTAGGCAATAACGTCACAAGGCGTAGTCTTTAACTTATATCATTGGGTGGCCCCGCCCCATGCCAATATAAGTAATTGCACATGACAGACCCAGCATTACACCGGGAGATTGCGTTGAGTCAACATCGGAAGTACAGAGGGAGAAGACCCAGCAAAAGAGCAGAAGATAGTAGAGAGAGAGAGGACATCGCAGATAGAGGACAAGGCAGAGAGGAGAACAACCGGAGAGGGGAGAACACATCACCAGAAGAGGGAGAAGAGCCAGAGCTGCCTTAATAAAATACTTTAAAAACCTGTGTTCTGCGTTTAATTTTTGACACCATTTTTTTTTTTTAGGTGAATGGGTAGGGGTACCATGTACCCCATACTCATTCACCTAGGGGGGGCTGGGATCTGGGGGCCCCCTTGTTAAAGGGGGCTCCCAAATTCCAATAAGCCCCCCCCACCCGCAGACCCTGACAACCAATGGCCAGGGTTGTTGGGAAAAGGCCCCTGTCCTCATCAACTTGGGGCCAAGATGTTTTGGGCCCCCCCTGCCCCAAAGCACCCCCCCTCATGTTGAGGGCATGTGGCCTGGTACAGTTCAGGAGGGGGGGCACTCATTAAGGGTCTGGTATGGATTTTGGGGTGACCCCCACGCCGTTTTTTTGGCGAAGGGGTTCTCCTTAAAATCCATACCAGACTAAAGGGCCTGGTATTCTCTTGGAGGGGGAACCCATGCCGTTTTTTTTTTTTATTTGGCGTGGAGTTCCCCTAAAGATTTATACCAGACACAGTGCCTGGTATTGTCGGGGATCAGAGTCGGATCCCTGTTCATTGAATTTGGACGCATGTCAGACTTCAAGTCACAGGGCAAAGTCAGATCCAAAGTAGTATGACTGTCGTGTCATACCAGTGTGAACCCAGCCTCAAGGATAGTTTAGTCATCTTTGTAGGAACTTAAACAGGATCCTCAAAGACAGATTTCTGGAAAAAAGGTTTCAACTCCACTTTAAAGCGGTTATATAGTACGCTTGGACATTTTTAGGCTCATAATAAGGCACATGGTTTAGGAAATATTCACCCTGCATGCAGCCGCTGACGTCAGAAGCGCATGTGCAGTGAAGGTCCGGCAAAGGTCTGGCGTATCGTGAGTCTCCAGATCAACTTTCTTTGCAAACATTCTGCAAGTCTGCTGCAAGTTCTGGTTCAGTTATGTTGTGCAATAGTCATCCCACCACAGGGGTCACTGTGGCTGAATTTTGTAATGCTGTAGACTTGCAGAGCTCTTGCTGTAGACTCACCACTGCAACTTCTCTTGCTAGAGACTTGCCACACAAATTTGCTACAGATTAGAAAAGTGTCAACTAGAACGTATGCTTCAAGTGCTCTGAAAATGTACAACTTGCCAGTGAAAATGTGAAGCAAGTAAAAAGTCTTACAATTCAACACTACCACAAATTTGTGGCGAGTTATATATAACGTTTGCTCTGCATAAATCTGTTTAACCATATATTTGATTTGTTGCAATGTTTTATCCATGTATATTCAAGTCTTTCACTTAGAGTAATACTTGATCCTTGTATTTACAGTGCTGCAATTTTGTTGTATCTGCTTTGTATTTCCCTGCCTCACTCCCTGTCACCAGTAGTAACAATGAATATCCTGATTCTGACAAGTCGAGGGTAATGACTCGGCTATGTCTTCTGTGCTTTTCTCTCCCCCCTTCCTCTCCTCCCTCTCCTGCCCTTCTGGCTCTATTCAGCAGCTTGGATTTTCCCTTCATTCTTCTCTCATGTAACATCACAGTCTAGTGCATGTGGACCCCCACAACCACAGCCCAGGCAATATGCCATCAACATGGGGACAAGGTGCTTTGGGGTGGGGAGCACCTCTCCCATGTTGATGGCATATTGCCTGGTATGATTCAGGAGGGGGGCTGAATGCTTGGATAAGGGTCTGGTATAGATTTTGGGGGAACCCCACTTCCTTTTTGTAAACAAAAATTTGTGTTGGGTTCCCCTTAAAATCCATACTAGACCCAAAGAGAAGCTCATTGACAGTTGATGACACATCTGTTAAGGACACCACAGCCAGTTTTCCAGCCTGTTTCTTAACAACCAGCTATTCACTGAGCACTGAGATTTGCCCAATCAGGGCTTAGAATGCACTGTGCGGCATGCAGTTCATTGTGGGGCACTCGGTGGGCGAACCTCCTGCCGAGAGCCCCACAAATTCTGGTGTTGGCCAAACGAGCATTTGCAGAGCTTTCAGCAAGAGTTTTTAAAAATAGTAAAATACCTTTCACTTCCAGCTTGTAAATGTTGAACACAGATCCTAATAGGAGTGCTGATTTCAACTTTAACCACTTGCCTACTGTGCACTTAAACACCCTTCCTGCCCAGACCAATTTTCAGCTTTCAGCGCTCGCGCACTTTCAGTGACAATTGCGCGGTCATGCAATGCTGTAACCAAATGAATTTTTTATCATTTTGTTCGCACAAATAGAGCTTTAGTTTGGTGGTATTTATTCGCGACTCCGTTTTTTCTTTTTTGCGATATAAGCGAAAACATAGCGGAAATTTTGAAAAAAAAACAATATTTTCTCCTTTCTTTTTTAAAAGAAATCCAATAAAATCAAATTTTGTCATAAATTTAAGCCAAAATGTATTCTGCTACATGTTTTTTGTAAAAAAAATTTTGTTAAGTGTATAATAATTGGTTCGCGTGATCACGGACATATGTACGCAAATGATCATGTAAAAGGGGTGTGCAGGTGATCACGGACATATGTGTGCAGATAATCATTGGCACATGTGATTTTAGTGGGACATATGTGAGGGACATGTGTTTTTATTATTTAGGGACATGTGTGTTTTGGGGACATGTGTGTTTTGGGGACATGTGTGTTTTACTGTGGGGACATGTGTGTCTTACTGTGGGGACATGTGTGTTTTACTGTGGGGACGTGTGTTTTACTATGGGGGACCCTAGACTGGTGATCAGTGAGTAAAAAAACATCTCATACTCACTGATCACCAGCCGGCTGCAGCGATCCGCTCTCCTCTCCTCACCGACGACTTCCGTGTGAGGAGAGGAGGGCCGATTGCCTAGCAACCGGCTGTTTGTTTACATCACATGACAGCCGTGATTCGTCACGGCCGTCATGTGATCAGGAGGGCCAATCACCGTGCCCTCCTGCCGATTCGAGATGCGCCGTGTCCGGGTGACACGGCCGCATCGGGATCGCGCCGCTGCGCGGGCACGCGCGCGCGCGATCCCTCTACTTCTGAAGGACGTTCCTGAACGTCCTATCAGAAGTAGACGGCTCCCACCCGGCCGTATATCTACATTGGCCGGGTGGGAAGTGGTTAAACAAGCTGTTAGCAGGCTTCAGTGGGCTTTCAACAAGCTCCAAGCATATCTGAAATCTGCTAACAGCTTGTTTAAAGCAGCATTCAACACTACCATTAGAATTTGTGTTAAACATTTACTGTACAAACTGGAGCTGAATATGCTTCAATAAAGCTTTCTGAATGCTTTGTTAAAGCTTCCTATTCACATTAACACCTGGAAAGGTATCAGCAAGTCCTTCATCATGCAATAATACTGCCTGTTGAGATGGAGTGGGACAAGACTGGAGCTTGGCAAAGGCTGCAACATGGACAGTTTCCTCAATGAACACACTATTAAAGTTTCAAGGGAAAATAAGTTTAATTTATTCTTTAAAGAAAGTCTGGTGCTCCCTGTGGCAGGGGAACCCGGGGTAATTGTCCCTTTTGACCTCTTATAAACCAAGAACTGTCAGCAGGAGGAACCAGTGAGAACTGTGGGGGACCCAGAATTCCAACATCCCTGAAAGTGTTGGTTTCCTTCCAGACATCACATGAACATTTATTACGCTATGTTTTTTAAATCTTAGCATGTTACAGCTCATATTCAATTTTAGTGATTGGATTTACATATACTTTAATAAACTCTAAGGTTTTGTCCATACATCAAGTCACACTGTAATGGGTATGAGAAAAATATGCAGGGTGTGCCATAAAAACTAAATGAAAAATACATACAATATTTGTTTTAATCAATTCTCTGTACACAAACTGTTAGTGAGAATTATGAGCAAGAAAGGTGTGGAGGCTACTATGATTAAATTGGCAGCAATGACATGCAAACATCCTGGAGAGATGCTGCCAGAAGTCATCACAAACATTACACTTGTTGCATCAGTCTTTGTTAACTAAGGAACATGTTCCATTATTACAGAGATTACACAAGAAATGACCAAATTTTAGATTTAAAATGAAGGTTTGTGAAAGAAAAAGAAAAAAAGTATGAAAATCTTGTTAATTGCAGAACTGATCCAGAGAATGTAAGGTCCAGCTTCATATATTACAAAAAACTTTAGCCCATGTTGAGTAGTATTTGTAATCAGAATTGTAGCCTGAGGGGTCCAATCCTGGGTAACCCATCAAGAGTATACTATCACGTAAACAATACAGTAAAGGAAATCCATATTGGGCAGATCTATTGATCACTTATCTTAGTTTGAGTGTTGGGCTAGCGATTTGAAGCTTGAATTTCATTCAATCCTTGATGATTTTGCCAAAATTCAAATCACAAATGGTCCCTTGGGCACCACCTGGCTCAAAAAAGCTTAAAAATTTGCAGTGGGTGGAAATTGTCATCTGAACATTGACTGCACAAGTCAAAAGCAATTACCGAATGAGAACAAAAATGGGGTGGGGCTTTACATGTACCTTGCAGGGTCTAATAATTACACATACCAAAAAGGCTTAACCACATGCCGACCGCGCTATGGTCGAAAGACGGCCACAGCGCGGTCGGCTTGTTCTAAGTGGACGTCCTACGGATGTCCTCCGTAACTCGCGCTCCCAGTGCGCTCCGTAGGGCGCGTGCACGGAGTTGTCCGTGCTCGCCGGGTTCACGGGACCCATCGCAACAATGATCGTGGTGAAGGGCCAAAGACATCGGCCCTTCACCACGTGATCGCCCCCTCCAATGAGGGAGCGATCATAATGTCAACAAAGCGGGGTCATGCAAAGGTCCCAGCTCTCTTCTCTCCTCACACCGATACAGCGTGAGAGAAGAGAAGAGAGACAGCGCCATCAAGTGAGTTTATAATAGAACAGTGTCCAGCAGTGCCACACAAGTGCACATCTGTGCCATACAGTGCAACCAGTGCCCCTACACTAACCACCAGTGCCACTACAGTACCCATCTGTGCCACCAGTGCCACTACACTAACCATCAGTGCCACTACAGTACCCATCTGTGCCACCAGTGCCACTACAGTACCCATCTGTGCCACTAAAGTGTCCATCAGTGCCACTATAGTGCTCATCAGTGCCAGATCAGTGCCACTATAGTGCTCATCAGTGCCACCTCTGCCACTTCAGTGCCCATCTGTGCCGCCAGTGCCACGTCAGTGCCACGCCAGTGCCCAGTGCCACTAGTGTTCATCAGTGCCACCAGTGCCACATCGGTGCCAGTGCCCATCAGCGCCACCTGTGCCACTACAGTGCCCATCAGTGCCACCTGTGCCACTACAGTGCCCATCAGTTCCACCTGTGCCACGTCAGTGCCACATCAGTGCTCAATCCGTGCTCAATCCGTGCCACCAGTGCCACATCGGTGCCAGTGCCCATCAGTGCCAACTGTGCCACATCAGTGCCACGTCAGTGCTCAATCCGTGCCACGTCAGTGTTCAATCCGTGCCACGTCAGTGCCCAGTGCCACATTAGTGCCAATACAGTGCTCATTTGTGCCATCAGTACCACATCAGCGTCACAGTGCTCATCTGCACCACAAGAGCACTCAACAGTGCCACAACAGCGCTCATCTGTGCCACTTCAGTACCCAATAGTGCACATCAGTGCCCATAAGTGAGTTCTCATCAGTGCCACCATATCAGTGGATCCTCATCAGCGCCCACCAGTGCAACCTTATCAGTGCACATCAGTGCCAGATAATCAGTGCATCCTCAGTGTGGTGCATTAGTGTACATCAGTGCACCCTCATCAGTAACCAGCAGTGCACCCTCATCAGTACCCAGCAGTGCAGCCTCATTAGACCAGCCTCACCAGCACCCATATCTTTTCAAGTGTCCCTACCACAGCTAGTTTGTCACCACAGCCCACAGTCACCAGTATGGCGAGAAAAATGTTTTCCACTGAGGAGGCTTACCAACAGCTAAGCTTGACCGACGAGAGCAGCGGGGAGCTCTCCGAGGCTGCATCTGATTCTGGTTCAGAATTTGAACCTGTTGTAAGCAGTGGGTCTGGTATAGAATCAGAGGAAGAGCAAAGTCCGCCTGTGAAACAAAGGCATTCTGGCTAATTTTTTAGTTTTCTCATTCCCGGATTAGGGTCTGGAGGCTCGGAGGCTTCAAAGAGATTTGGGTGGGAGAAGCCTCTACCCCTGTTCCCATTCTTTCCTGGCCTGCTACTTGGACTATGTTCCTGCTTACTACCAGGACCAATATTTTGGTACTGCAGGCAATGTCTCTACTTGCACTGACCCAGGGCTGTATATGGACAGTATCCCTGCCTGTACTGACTATGGACAATATTCCTGCCTGCTGCCTGGACATTTCCATTCGCTGTCGCTGACCACGTCCCTGCCTGCTGCCTGGATCAGGGCTCTTCTCCTGTGGACAACTGCACTACTAAAACCACAGGTAATCTTTTGTTTACCCTTTGCTCAGCAGAATGTATTTTAGGGTGTAATTCATGCTATGTGTTAGAAATATGAAGGGCCTTCAAAAATGTGATAGATTGTATGGAAATTAGATGTGTAATTTATGCTCCTAGAACGCCTGAATGTGCTACTTCAATGTTGGGCTTCTGTATGTGGCCAGGGTGTGTAAAAGTCTCATACATTTGGTATTGCCATACTCAGGAGGAGTAGCAGAATATAATTTGGGGTGTCATCTTTGCTATGTACATGCTATGTGTTGGAAATATCTTAGAAATTGACAACTTTGTGTAAAAGAAAAAAAATGCGTTTTCATTTTTTTTCCCACATTTTTAAAAACTTCTGCAAAAAAATGACCCATTCAAAAGACTCATTATGCCTTATAGATTATACGTTGGGGTGTTAGCTTTCCAAAATAGGGTCACTTTGTGGGCGTTTCCATTGTTCTGGTGCTCCAGGGCCTTCAAAAGTGTAATAGGTGGTTGAGAGATTAGATATGTAATTTATGCTCCTAGAACGCCTGAATGTGCTACTTCAATGTTACAAAGACATATTTGGGAAGCACTCACCAATGCGTTTAAATTCAAGATGGTGCTGCCATAAGACCAACAAACAATAGCGAACATATTACAGCGCACACATTCAAGAATGACGTTTCCTGCAGGGCTAGTTAAAAACACCTGAACATATTCAAAAAATACGGGGGTTTGGTCACACTATATGGATATATATAGTGCTAAGCCCACTTACTGCGACAAAGTACCCCGAATTAGTGGGTCCTACCCTAGTAATAGAATGAAAGATCCTGCGTCTCAACCATGGGAGCCAAACTCCTCTATGTGGGAGAACTGAAAGGATTCCTCCTATACTGGTGGCCACTAAATAAGAGGTAATGAAGAGGGGGAGGGGTGCTCTAACCCAAAAAAAAACCTGGTCAGGGTTTATTACAACATACAAAGGCATATTTGGGAAGCACTCACCAATGCGTTTAAATTCAAGATGGTGCTGCCATAAGACCAACAAACAATAGCGAACATATTACAGCGCACACATTCAAGAATGACGTTTCCTGCAGGGCTAGTTAAAAACACCTGAACATATTCAAAAAATACGGGGGTTTGGTCACACTATATGGATATATATAGTGCTAAGCCCACTTACTGCGACAAAGTACCCCGAATTAGTGGGTCCTACCCTAGTAATAGAATGAAAGATCCTGCGTCTCAACCATGGGAGCCAAACTCCTCTATGTGGGAGAACTGAAAGGATTCCTCCTATACTGGTGGCCACTAAATAAGAGGTAATGAAGAGGGGGAGGGGTGCTCTAACCCAAAAAAAACCTGGTCAGGGTTTATTACAACATACAAAGACATATTTGGGAAGCACTCACCAATGCGTTTAAATTCAAGATGGTGCTGCCAAAAGACCAACAAACAATAGCGAACATATTACAGCGCACACATTCAAGAATGACGTTTTCTGCAGGGCTAGTTAAAAACACCTGAACATTTTTAAAAAATACGGGGGTTTGGTCACACTATATGGATATATATAGTGCTAAGCCCACTTACTGCGACAAAGTACCCCGAATTAGAGCACCCCTCCCCCTCTTCATTACCTCTTATTTAGTGGCCACCAGTATAGGAGGAATCCTTTCAGTTCTCCCACATAGAGGAGTTTGGCTCCCATGGTTGAGACGCAGGATCTTTCATTCTATTACTAGGGTAGGACCCACTAATTCGGGGTACTTTGTCGGAGTAAGTGGGCTTAGCACTATATATATCCATATAGTGTGACCAAACCCCCGTATTTTTTGAATATGTTCAGGTGTTTTTAACTAGCCCTGCAGGAAACGTCATTCTTGAATGTGTGCGCTGTAATATGTTCGCTATTGTTTGTTGGTCTTATGGCAGCACCATCTTGAATTTAAACGCGTTGGTGAGTGCTTCCCAAATATGTCTTTGTATGTTGTAATAAACCCTGACCAGGTTTTTTTTGGGTTAGAGCACCCCTCCCCCTCTTCATTACCTCTTATTTAGTGGCCACCAGTATAGGAGGAATCCTTTCAGTTCTCCCACATAGAGGAGTTTGGCTCCCATGGTTGAGATGCAGGATCTTTCATTCTATTACTAGGGTAGGACCCACTAATTTGGGGTACTTTGTCGCAGTAAGTGGGCTTAGCACTATATATATCCATATAGTGTGACCAAACCCCCGTATTTTTTGAATATGTTCAGGTGTTTTTAACTAGCCCTGCAGGAAACGTCATTCTTGAATGTGTGCGCTGTAATATGTACGCTATTGTTTGTTGGTCTAATGGCAGCACCATCTTGAATTTAAACGCATTGGTGAGTGCTTCCCAAATATGTCTTTGTATGTTGTAATAAACCCTGACCAGGTTTTTTTTGGGTTAGAGCACCCCTCCCCCTCTTCATTACCTCTTATTTAGTGGCCACCAGTATAGGAGGAATCCTTTCAGTTCTCCCACATAGAGGAGTTTGGCTCCCATGGTTGAGACGCAGGATCTTTCATTCTATTACTAGGGTAGGACCCACTAATTCGGGGTACTTTGTCGCAGTAAGTGGGCTTAGCACTATATATATCCATATAGTGTGACCAAACCCCTGTATTTTTTGAATATGTTCAGGTGTTTTTAACTAGCCCTGCAGGAAACGTCATTCTTGAATGTGTGCGCTGTAATATGTTCGCTATTGTTTGTTGGTCTTATGGCAGCACCATCTTGAATTTAAACGCGTTGGTGAGTGCTTCCCAAATATGTCTTTGTATGTTGTAATAAACCCTGACCAGGTTTTTTTTTGGGTTAGAGCACCCCTCCCCCTCTTCATTACCTCTTATTTAGTGGCCACCAGTATAGGAGGAATCCTTTCAGTTCTCCCACATAGAGGAGTTTGGCTCCCATGGTTGAGACGCAGGATCTTTCATTCTATTACTAGGGTAGGACCCACTAATTCGGGGTACTTTGTCGCAGTAAGTGGGCTTAGCACTATATATATCCATATAGTGTGTCCAAACCCCCGTATTTTTTTGAATATGTTCAGGTGTTTTTAACTAGCCCTGCAGGAAACGTCATTCTTGAATGTGTGCGCTGTAATATGTTCGCTACTACTTCAATGTTAGGCCTCTGTATGTGGCCAGGCTGTGTAAAAGTCTCACACATGTGGTATCGTCATACTCAGGGGGAGTAGCAGAATATATTTTGGGGTGTCATTTTTGCAATGTACATGCCATGCGAGAGAAATAACCTGTTATAATGACAATTTGTTGTGAAAAAAAAAAAAAAAAAATCTTAATTTTGCAAAGAATTGTGGGAAAAAATGACAACTTCAAAAAACTCACCATGCCTCTTACTAAATACCTTGGAATGTCTACTTTCCAAAAAGGGGTAATTTTGTGGGTATTTGTACTTTCCTGGCTTGTTAGGGTCTCAAGAAATGAGATAGGCCTCTGTACATCAGGTGTGATCAGATGTGATACATTTTCAGTGATTGGCACAATAGCTTGTAGACTCTATAACTTTCCCACAGACTAAATAATATCCACTAATTTGGGTTATTTTTACCAAAGATATGTAGCAGTATAAATTTTGGCCCAAATTTATGAAGAAAAATTACTTATTTGCAAAATTTTATAATAGAAATGAAGAAAAATGTATTGTTTTACAAAATTTTCAGTCTTTTTTCATTTATAGCACAGAAAAGAAAAAACCCAGAGGTGATCAAATACCATCAAAAGAAAGCTCTATTTGTGTGAAAAAAAGGACAAAAATTTCATATGGGTACAGTGTTGCATAACGGAGTAATTGTCATTCAAAATGTGAGAGCACCGAAAGCTGAAAATTGGTCTGGTTAGGAAGGGGGTTTAAGTGCCCAGTTGTCAAGTGGTTAAAAATAATAAACAAATCTTTAATTTTCATATGCAAATGGTTAGATTTAAAAAAGTTGTATACAACTGGTTAAATGTGCTGGTCCTGGCTGAAGAATCAAGAAAACTGGCCTACGCGGGGAGTCCAGCTTCATCAGGCCTTAGATTGGAGAAAGCTATACAAACATATTAACAAATACTGTATATAAACAAATAATTATATTACCAAGAAACATTAAAAACTTTCAATATACTGAGTCGTGTTGCTTTAATTTTTTGTAATGGTATCCTAATACAGCTTGTTACATACACCACAGCATCAAGATGGGGGAAGAGAGCAAGGGCGTGGGACTTTGAGTGAGGCACGTGGTTGCAAAAGAGTAGATAGGTAAACATTGTTAAAATATTTAATGATTGCCATATGGTACAACAAATATATCAGATAGATACACATAACATGGTAAAATGGTAATACAGTACATAATAATACTTGGATATCACAAACTGTAGCAAACAATAAATTAAAAGTTTGCCAGAAACAAGATTGGAGTAAAATCATAATATTAATAATGCTTGCAGGGCCTATGGCAGGGGTGCCCAACCTTTTGAAGAGCGAGGGCCGCTTAAGCGACTTAGTAACCAGACGCGGGCCACAATGAGCGGAGTGGGCGAATGACAGGTCCGTGTCCACTCTGTGTATGCAGAGTGGACACAGACACAGCCCACTCTACTATATGGGCCCTCCTGCTCCGATCAGATGGAAGGGGACGGATCCACTTTTTTTGGATCGGATCTGAGGTAGGCGGGTGTAAACGGACACAAGTCTGTTTTCATCTTCCGCTCCATAGAGGTGAATAGAGGGTCCGATTGGCAGGCAATAGCAGGAAAAAAACTCTGGATAGCCGCACACCGGAAGAAAGCTTAAAATCCTGTGTTTTTATTAAAAGTCGAGGGTCACATCACATCAATTAATCCACAGCAAAGGAAAAAGATACAAAAATACTGACGCGTTTCGCATTTGAATCAGTGCTTACTGGCTATCTCTTAAACAAACATCAAATATATAGCCCAAAAAAGTGCATATCACATGATGAGGTGATTGATGAAAGAAATTGCAGACAGCTGGAGAACAATTGTAATTGGATCCCAACATGTGTTGCCAAGCAATCAATCTAAACAAAAAGAAGCCAATGGAAAAAAACAAACCAAAATAATATAAAATGTGAATTCTGTGTAAAAGGGATGTGTGCATGTAGAGCTGTATAAATGCATGCATACATACGCACATGTGTCCTAGTAATAGTGTGAAAAGAAAGAAGATGACTGTGCAAATAATAATGTAGAAAATAGGAAAATATATGTATATATACGTGTATAAAGTTCCATTACAGGGGTATAAACATATACCAAGTAAAAAAAACGTGAATAAATAAGAGGGTCCGATTTGGGTTGGACCGATCGGGTAAAAGGGGCCCAAGGCAGCTTTTACATTGATAGTTTGTGGTCTACCCACGCTGCAGGTGCAGCACAGTTCACCTGTGGTTTTCCTGTGGGTTAGCCACACTTTGCCATACAATTCTATTATATCCTGCAGGTTTGGTGCACTTTCTGAAAGCACCACAACCCGCAGGTAAAACCACTGCGGATCAGTTTGAAAGCAGCCCAGTAACCACTGCAGAACAGATATGCCCTTACATACACTGTGATTTTAGTGAGTTCCATTCAGTTATCGCCAGCTGCTGCTGTCCCAGGCAGAGCGCATTTGGTATCACTCAGCCTATGACAGGAGCCAGCGATATACAGGAAGCGTTGGCCTATGCGACTCTGCTCTGCAGGCGCTTGCTTCCTCTACCGTCGGTTTCATTCACAACACTGATGCTCTGGGATGGCAGGTCGGCAACCTGCAATCTGGGCTTGCCAACCTGCCATCCCAGGGTAAGAGGTTGCGGGCCACATCAGAGGGCTCCGCGGGGCACATGTGGCCCCCGGGCCACTGGTTGGGCACCCCTGGCCTATGGCCTCATTGATCCTGAGAAGGGTTTTGAAAGTAAGCTTACAAATATGTGTAGATATGGATGATGACATAAGGCAGCTCTACGAGTTTCGTGGCTGAAGGGCCACTCATCAGGACAAAACAACATGATGAATCTATGAATACAAATATTGGCTTAGATGGTGTAATAAATGCAAACATAGACAGAGGTGGGGGCTAAATCCCACTAACCAATGCAAGTTGACTCACTGAAGTTCGTATGCTGGTGATGTGGTGCCAGGCATCGTAAGCCATCCGAAGGTGCTCCCAACCGGGAGCCGTGGCAGACATCTCGGCGGGGGCTCCCTACAGGCGTCCACCAGGGCAGGCATGAGACCACAAGGCAATCCTGTGTATTAGGTGAGAGTGACAGGTGAACCAGTTGAATCACTGTGGGAGAGGGGAAAGCATGAGGTGGTGAGTGAAGGAGCCATGCTGAAGGAATAGGGTAGGTGTTTGGAGCTATCAGCAATAGGGGTGACCAACAGGATGGTGAGGCGAAGTAGGAATGGAGGAAAAAGTGACTAACAAAACTATAAAAAATATTAAAAACTGAAAACCAAAGAAACAGTAGTGAGGGTTGCTAATTACCAATTGAGAAGAAAAAACATTGGTGAGGGCGGGAGAGAGATCCCCAGCCGGTGTGCAGATGAGTGTATGGGGAAGCCTCGAGTGCGATGAACCGCCCGGGAGACGTCCATATAGGCGCCCCCCCCCGTTGACGCCCACCAGGCAGGGCAAAACGGGCCGGGCAGCCAATGCCCGACCAATCAACACCATGGAACCCCCGGTGTACTTTTATTCGTTGTCCCCCATCACAAAGTGTCCACTGTGTACTGCGCATGCGCAGTACACCCAGATTCCGAAAATTGCCGAGGATGAACGCCGCTTGCGCCGTGAGTCCACTTTCAAGCCCCATCATCGAAGTGGACATAGAGGTAGAATATAAAAGAGCCGAGCGCAGCGAGGCCGTGCCTGAAGCGTGGCGAGCGAAGCGAGCCCGCGAGGGGCCCTCTAAGTTTGTGTAGCCCTATGTCCCCTTGGATGGTGGGGCTTACACATCGACCCACGACGCAGGTGCCATTCATCTTCCGAGAATTTCCGAAAATGTTTATGCTCCGTACTGCACATGCGCAGTACACATCGGACACTTGCTCATAGCCGGACTGTTCGTGACAGAACACCGGTCTGCTCACGAGTGTATCAACCACACACGTGGGTGCGACGGCGCCCGGAAGGGCGCAGCGCGTCCAGCATGGGATGCGTGACGCTGACGCGCAGTGGTGGCGCCTACGCCCCCCCCCCCCCCAGGCAGAGGTGGTAGGAGGAGGCAAATAAGCCCGGCAGTGCTCACATCACCTAGGACAATGAACCAGGACATACTAGAGGTATTTTGGAAAAGGATATGAAGATAATAGGATATAAATAGTAAAACAGTAAAATAAATGACAAGATTACTCATGATAAAAAAGTAAGTCAGGTGGATCAAGAGGCTATCATAGGATCAACTGGTTCACCTGTCACTCTCACCTCATACACAGGATTGCCTTGTGGTCTCATGCCTGCCCTGGTGGACGCCTGTGGGGTGCCCCCGCCGAGATATCCGCCGCGGCTCCCGGTTGGGAGCACCTTCAGATGGCTTACAATGCCCGGCACCACACCACCAGCATAAGAACTTCAGTGAGTCAACATGCATTGGTTAGTGGGATTTTGCCCCCACCTCTGTCTATGTTTGCTTTTATTACACTATCTAAGCCAATATTTTTATTCATAATTTCATTGTCACGGTACTACTTACAGAGAGCCCACAGGCGAGCAGGTGACACTGGATCCCTCAGGGCGTGGAGTCTAAGGGCCAGCCGTTATTCTGTCAGGGACCCCCTCACAAGGGTTTGGGCTTAGCTGCGTGCTGACCCCAGGTCACGACCCCCCGGGTTCAGCCTGCTCGCTAGGGAAGTACCAGAAGACACTGTCAGACCCGGTTATGTAACAGAGTGACCCCACCCCTTCTGATTCTATGGGAAAGCCATAGGGATGTCCCTGTGTGTCAGAGGGGGACAGGGTCACCCGGTAACGTCATTGTGTGGCCCCACCCTCAGTTATAAAGGAACTGTCACCTGAGAGGCCGGTCATTATGCGGGCGCCTCCCATGGAGGCAGATCGTAAGTGGCGTGCGGCTTTTTTAATTTAATTTATTTTCGGTCCGTCAGAGTGAGAGAAGAAGAAGACTTTGTGGGACAGTTTTATTTTTTTATTTTTTTAATAAAGGACTTGTCCCAAGGCGTGTATTGTCTTTTACCATTTTCACAATTTTTTTGTGAAATTGTAGGGGTACATTTGTACCCCGTAACCATTTAACACAGGGGGGGTGGGATCTGGGGGTCCCCTTGTTAATGGGGGCTTCCAGATTTTGATAAGCCCCCCCACTCGCAGACCCCCACAACCACCGGGAAAGGGTTGTGGGGATGAGGCCCTTCTCTCCATCAACACAAGGACAAGGTGCTTTGGGGGGCTACCCCAAAGCACCCTCCCAATGTTGAGGGCATGTGGCCTGGTACGGTTCAAGAGGTCCCCTGGGGCAGGACCCCATTCCACAAACCATTTTTATGACAATACCATGCATATAAGCCTTTAAAATTAGCACTTTTGATTTCTCCCATAGACTTTTAAAGGGTGTTCTGCAGCTTTCGAATTTGCCGCGAACACCCCAAATTGTTCGCTATTCGGCGAACAGGCAAACATCGGGCTCATCGTTATTGGCCAGTTCATCACCTTTACCCTCAGCTTCTTTAGCAAGGCAGTAGTCATCTTGGAGTTGTGTTTGGGGTTGTTATCATGTTGGAATACTGCCCTACGACCCAGCCCCAGAATGGAGAAGATCATGCTCTGCTTCAGTATGTCACAATACATGTTGGCATTCATGGTTCCCTCAATGAACTGTAGCTCATCAGTGCGGGCATCACTCATGCAGCCCCAGACCATGACACTCCCACCACCATGCTTGACTGTAGGCAAGACACACTTGTCTTTGTACTCCTCACCTGGTTGCCGCCACACACGCTTGACACAATCTAAACCAAACAAATTTATCTTGTTCTCATCAGACCACAGCACATGGTTCCAGTAATCCATGTCTTTAGTCTGCTTGTCTTCAGTAAACTGTTTGCTGGCTTTCTTGTGCATCATCTTTAGAAGAGGCTTCCTTCTGGGACGACAGCCATGCAGACCAATTGTCACTGACAGACTGACCCCCCCCACCCCTTCAACCTCTGCAGCAATGCTGGCAACACTTATACGTCTATTTCCCAAGACAACCTCTGGATATGAAGCTGAGCACATGCACTCAACTCTTTGGTCTACCATGTCGAGGCCTGTTCTAAGTGGAATCTGTCCTGTTAAACCAATGTATGGTCCTGGCCACCGTGCTGCAGCTCAGTTTCAGGGTTTCTTGGCAATCTTCTCATAGCCTAGGCCATCTTTATGTAGAGCAACAATTCTTTTTTCAGATCCTCAGAGAGTTCTTTGCCATGAGGTGCCATGTTAAACTTCCAGTGACTAGTATGAAAGAGTGAGAGCGATAACACCCAAATTTAACATGCCTGCTCCCTAGTCACACCTGAGAACTTGTAATACTAATGAGTCACATGACACCAGAGAAGGAAAAATGGCTAATTGGGCCCAATTTGGACATTTTCATTAAAGGGGTGTACTCACTTTTGTTGCCAGCGGTCTAGACATTAATGGCTGTGTGTTGAGTTATTTTGAGAGGACAGCAAATTTACACTGTTATACAAGCTGTACACTCACTACTTTACATTGAAGAAAAGTTTAATTTCTTCAGTGTTGTCTAGGAATAAGCCGAACACCCCCCTGTTCGGTTCGCACCAGAACCTGCGAACAGACCTAAAGCTCGTGTGAACTTTAAAACCCTATTAAAGTCTATGGGACTCGAACGTTCAAAATCAAAAGTGCTCATTTTAAAGGCTAATATGCATGTTATTGTCATAAAAAGTGTTTGGGGACCTGGGTCCTGCCCCAGGGGACATGTATCAATGCAAATTTTTTTTAAAAACGTCAGTTTTTTCAGGAGCAGTGATTTTAATAATGCTTAATGTGAAACAATAAAAGTGTAATATTCCTAATAATAATTTCGTACCTGGGGGGTGTCTATAGTATGCCTGTGAAGGGGCGCATGTTTCCCGTGCTTAGAACTGTCCCTGCACAAAGTGTAATTTTTGCAGGAAAAAAAGCGTGGGGGTACCCCCAAATTCAATTACCAGGCCCTTCAGGTCTGCTATGGATATAAGGGGAACCCCGCTTCAAATAAAAAAAAAAAAAAATGACGTAGGGGTCCCCCTAAATACCTGAAGGGTCTGGTATGGATTTTAAGGGGAACCCCGGCCAAAAAAAAAAACATGGCGTGGGATCCCCCTCAAAATCCATACCAGATCCTTATCCGAGCACGCAACCTGGCAGGCCGCAGGAAAAGAGGGGGGACGAGAGCGGCCCCCCTCCCTCCTGAACTGTACCAGGCCACATGCCCTCAACATTGGGAGGGTGCTTTGGGGGTCTGTCACCAGGTGGCCCCGCCCTCCGTTATAAAAGACCTGTCAGACGCAGCGAAGCCTCACACAGCGGGAGACTCCCCTTGCGCGGAGCGGCCCAAGAAGAGACGCCGACGCCATGGAAGAAGATGCCGGGCGAGAAGACCAGAGCAAGAAGAAGCGTATCGGAGGAAGAAGAAGATGCCAGAAGAAGAAGATGAAGAAACCGAAGGATGAAGAAAAAGGAAGAAGGAAGAAGACCAGAAGAAAGAAGATGAAAGAAGATTTTAATAAAGGAATTGTCAAAGACCGTCTCCTGTCATTTTTACCATTTTTGTCACTTACGATTTCACACAGGGGGGGGCGGTATCTGGGGGTCCCCTTGTTAAAGGGGCCTTCCAGATTCTGATAAGCCCCCCCGCCCGCAGACCCCCACAACCAATGGCCAGGGTTGTGGGGAAGAGGCCCTTGTCCTCATCAACATGGGGGCATGGTGCTTTGAGGGTTCACAGACCCCCAAAGCACCCTCCAAATGTTGAGGGCATGTGGCCTGGTACGGTTCAGGAGGGAGGGGGCCGCTCTTGTCCCCCCTCTTTTCCTGCGGCCTGCCAGGTTGCATGCTCGGATAAGGGTCTGGTATGGATTTTGAGGGGGACCCCACGCCATTTTTTTTTTGACCGGGGTTCCCCTTAAAATCCATCCCAGACCTGAAGGGTCTGGTATGAATATTTAGGGGGACCCCTACATCTTTTTTTTTAATTTGACGCAGGGTTCCACTTAATATCCATAGCAGACCTCAATGGCCTGGTAATTGAATCTGGGGGGACCCCCACGCTTTTTATTATTTTTTTTATCAATTACTTTTTTTTTATCAATGACTTTCAATGAATGACTCTTCTCTGTATTACGGGAGCCGACAATTCATTAGCCGTGAGTGATTTTAAATAGCTTTTTTTCCTGCAAAAATTACACTTTGTACAGGGACAGTTCTAAGCATGGGAAACTTGCGCCCCTTCACAGACATACTATAGACACCCCCCTGGTATGAAATTTAAAGGAATATTACACTCTTGTTTCACATTAAGCATTATTAAAATCACTACTCCACATCCGTTTTAAAAAAAAGCATTGATACATGTCCCCTGGGGCAGGTCCCAGGTACAAAAACACTTTTTATGACAATAACATGCATATTAGCCTTTAAAATTAGCACTTTTGATTTTGAACGTTCGCGTCCATTGTAATTAATAGAGTTCTAATGTTCGCACAAACTTTAGGTCTGTTTGCGGGTTCTGGTGCGAAGCGAACCTGGGGGTGTTTGGCTCATCCCCAGCCTCAATCTAGAATCGGTATAGGCCACTCATGTCCCAAGTTAAAATGTTACCTTCGTTATTACGTTTGTCGCTTCCGTTCCTCCTTCCTCCACACACAGAACGTACGCACGACACACACGTTAGCTTTATATATACTGCGCATGCCTGAAACTCCGCCTGCGTCACCTGCCCCTGACGTTCTTTCTAGAATATTCCCCGCCCCGTCTCTTTCGTCACAGTGGGAGAGGAACATGGCGGAGAAACAGCAGGTGCATAATAGCAGTAACGAGGAGGAGAAAAGCCCGAAGCCAGAAACGTCCCAATCCAGGAGGAGATTTAAGGCCTCAAATATGTCCTTTGTAGAGATGTTGGAGATGGTGGACATCTTGAGGAGGAACGACTATGATGGGAATTATGGGCCGTACCCAAACCCAAATATGAGAAAGGCCAAGATCATGACTAAAGTTGTGAAGAGTCTGCACAAGAATTTTGGGGTACAACGATCCAAGGATCAATTGAGGAAATGCTGGTCAGACCTCAAATTAAGGGAGCAGGAGCAGTACAGAAGAATCAAGAGAGTTCTCCGAAAAAGTAAGTAGTTGTCATGTGTTCCTATTCTTATTATTACTTGCATGCTGCGCCATGTGCTTTTCTTTACTGTTGGAATTTTTAAAATGGCTACTTTTATGTTCGTGGGCACAGTAATTGGTCGTAGTAAACATTGTTTGTTTGCCAACTAAATATGATGCTTTTGCCAGATACAGGGCTAACTACATTTGGTCAAGATAATTTGTATTAAAAAAAGTTTAGAACATTGTTGTCTAGATGTGTTTGAAACTAGAATGAATTGCAAACTTTAATCAGTGTAATTTAAGGAGAGGACACTCAGCAGCTGTTTACACATCTGGACTCAGGAGCACTAGTGTGGAACACAAGAACAAACTTTTTAGGGTGTTCCACATAGGTACTCCAGTGGATACTTGGGGTGTCTACATGTGTGAAACTTGTCCAAAAAAGGTAAGTATTCCAGCTTTGGTAAGGGAATAAATCAGGTCTTCAGCTTGGAACTCTGCCTAAACAAACAATTGTACCCCACTTTCCAGCAATGTTTCACATACATATTTCTGGCCTCAAATATCGGTGTGCTAAGTATACCTTTTGTTTCATTCTCATAGGGTAACACAGAATCAGCAAATATGAGGACACCAGGGACCCTCCACCTCCTGAAGAAGGGGAACAGAGGTCACAATCTGAGGAAGTGGAGGAAGGAGAAGTGGTTGAAATTGACACCATAACAGGTGAGTGTCTGACACCCCAGATTCAGGCAATAGATGTATGCCCTCATATTTATAATACATGGTGTGTATTTTTTTTTATAGGTGATGTACAGGTTGTGGAAGAACAATCTCATCATTTCACCAGTGACAGTGCCCAAAAGCTAATCCAGGAGATAATGTTTTGTAGTCAGGATTTAGACTTTATAAAAAAAAAAAACTATTGAGATTGAACAAAAACTGAAAGAACATGATTAATGTACTGGGAAGAATCTAAATACCCCAAAAAATTACACCATTTTTTTTATTTTTAAAGCACAAATGTTTGACACATTTTAAAAGCCAAATTTTGAAGATGCACACAGTGTATCAACATGTGCTATCTGCCATCAGGGGATATCAATGTGCACGTTTTGTGGCTGCAACCCCTTCCTTGAAAATCAAGTAGGTGAGAAGAAGGGGTTGCACCCCTAAAACACGTCCATTTATCCCCCATGATGGGAGATAGCACATGATGACATTAGGCATGGGGGATCAGGAGGGAAATCCCCAGTTTGGCTCCCAATTTGTGTGCATCTTCAAAATTTGGCTTTTACAGGGGTGACTTCACTCCATCTGATGAAGGCAATATCAAGACATTTTGGACACTATTATGTCTGATATTGCCTTCAGTGTTTCAATGTTGAACTTTGTAAGTTCCAGAGTTGTGTATGTTATGTTTTGAAACATGCCTGTTTATGTCCGAAAAAATATTTAAAAAAAAATATGAAACCAAGAATTTTGGTTTTTACCAAAAATATGTTTTACAATGCACAATGTGCACAGAATAACATGTTTTATACTCAACAATGTGTGGCTTCTTCTTTCAATGATCAATACCAGTTTTTGTATTAAGTTGGTGTTTACAGTGACACTTGGCACTACAAGTGCACTAGGAGACATCAAAAATAAACCCAAGCAGTAAATGAAAATCAAGATTTTATCTGATAAAAAATAAAATGTATTCCAAATTTGGTGGCAAAGCAATGGCCCCCTACCCGTAAAATATTGTACATAATTTACTCTCACTTCACAGGCACTTTGGGGAGGGGGGGGCAAGCCAGGATGGCCCGCTTCCATCAATGCCATCATTGGAACTTCGGAAAGTCTGGCCTCAGGTCCAGCAGAGGCAACATAACTTGCATTATGTTTCTTAAGAAAATTGTGCAGGATGCAGCAACTCAAAATTATATGGTTCCGTTTGTATTCTACCATATTTATCGCTGTTTGAAACAGGCGGAACCAGCTGGCCAGGATCCCAAATGCATTCTCCACCACTCTTCTGGCTCTGGCCAGCCGGTAATTTAAAACCCTCTTCTTCGGGGTGAGGGTCCTCTGAGGGACTGGCCTCATCAAATGATCATCCAGACCGAATGCCTCATCTGCAACAAAGACAAATGGCAGTCCTTCCACGTTCTCCTTCGGAGGTGACAATCCCAAGCCACCACTCTTGAGAACTCGGTCCGGGCAAATACTCCACCATCCAACATCCGGCCTTTCCTCCCCACGTCCACGTACAGAAACTCGTATGTCACCGACACCACTGCCATCAACACGATACTATTAAATCCCTTGTAATTATAATAGTATGACCCCAAATGGGGTGGTGGGATGATGTGGACATGCTTCCCATCAATTGCCCCTCCACAGTTGGGAAAGTCCCAATGGGTGGCAAAGTGGAATGTAACAGTCTGCCATTCCTGTGGCATTGAAGGAAACTGTGGAGTCAAAACAAGAAAAAAAAGATTAGTCATTTTGCACATAACATTGCAAGCAGATTACCGTATTTATCGGCGTATAACACGCACCTTTTCCCCCTTAAAATCGGGGGAAAGTCGTGGGTGCGTGTTATACGCCGATACCCCAAAAAAAAGTGTGAAGAGCGAGCTGAAAATCAGCAACGAGCGGACAAGAACGCACTGAAAAACAGATACGAACTGACTGCACGCACTGAAAAAACAGGTACAAACCCACAAGCACAAACTGAACAGCAGTAAAACGATCTAAAAAGCAGGAGTCTGAAAAGCAAGAATCGTCTCTAACCAAACTTCTACTAACACGAGATAAACACGAGATTAGCAGAAGGAGCCTAAAAGGTGGCGCACTGGCTATTAAACTTCCCTTTTATACTCCTGTCGTACGTGTTGTACGTCACTGCATTCTTGGCGGTCAGAATTTGGTGTGACCGTGTGTATGCAAGACAAGCTTGAGCGGAATTCCGTCAGAAAAACCATCATAGCTTTTTCCAACGAGAATTCTGATTGTGTGTACGCGGCATAACATTTAATTACTGTAGCGATTCAAGCAGTTTCTGACAATCAGGTGCTCTTTTACCTGTGAGTCACCTTTAACCACTTTAACCACTTCGCAACCAGGCCAATTCTGACATTTCTCTCCTACATGTAAAATTCATAATTTTTTTGCTCGAAAATTACATAGAACCCCCAAACATTATATATGTTTTTTTAGCAAAGACCCTAGAGAATACAATGACGCTCGTTGCAACTTTTTATCTCGCACGGTATTTGCGCAGCAATTTTTCGAACACGTTTTTTTCAGAAAAAAAACAATTTCATGCTTAAAAAAAAAACAAACAATAAAGTTAGCCCAATTTTTTTTGCATAATGTGAAAGATGAAGATACGCCGAGTAAATAGATACCCAAGATGTCATGCTTCAAAATTGCACGCGCTCGTGGAATGGCGCCAAACTTTGGTATTTAAAAATCCCCATAGGCGACGCTTTAACATTTTTTACTGGTTACATGTTTTGAGTTACAGAGGAGGTCTAGGGCTAGAATTATTGCTCTCGCTCTAACGTTCGCGGCGATACCTCACATGTGTGGTTTGAACACCGTTTTCATATGTGGGCGGGGCTTACGTATGCGTTCACTTCTGCGTACGAGCTCACGGGGACAGGGGCGCTTTAAATTTTTATTTTTTTTTTATTATTGTTAATTTGACTTTTATTTTTTAAATTTGACAGTTTAAAAAAAAAAAAAAAAAATTGATTACTTTTATTCCTATTAAAAGGAATGTAAACATCCCTTGTAATAGGAATATTACCTGATCGGACCTTTTAACAGTGAGATATGGGGTCAATAAGACCCCACATCTCACCTCTAGGCTGGAAAGCCTAAAATTAAAAAAAAAAAAAACGATCACCGCTTCCCAGCGGAGGCGGCGCCGTTATTCGAATGCAGAGGCCGGGCGTGACGTCATCACATCGCGCCCGGCCTCCGAACGATCATAGAGACTCCGGCGACCATCTGGTCCACCGGAAATCTCTATAGTGATCATCCGGTGCCGGCGGTTCCTGTGACCGACTCACCGATGGAAGCGGTGAGTCGGTAGAAGCGCCGGAGGGCGGCGGGAGGGGGGGGGGGCGTCCCCTCCCGCCACCCATAAGAACGATCAAGCGGCGGAACAGCCGCTATGATCGTTCCTATGGTGCAGGGAATCGCCGGCTGAAACCGGCAATATCTGAATGATGTCTGTAGCTACAGGCATCATTCAGATATACCCCCGCAAACCGGAGGCCGTCATATGACGGCCGACGGTCGGGAAGTGGTTAAATTTAGTGGCCAAAATGTCAAGTGAAGAGGCCTACATGATACTGAGCATGACAGATGAGAGTGCAGGGGAAGCCTCACTGTCAAAATCACAATCCAGGCTCACTATACAAACCTTTAGAGATCACCCTAACAGATAGCTCTGATGACGGAGTAGCGGTCCCTGCTGAGGTCAGGCGTACCCGACCCCGTTCTTCTGTTGCTTAAGTGCAACAGCCGCATAGTTCTTGCATGCAGCAGAGAAACAGTACTCTCCCGGAAAAAACCTGAATAAATAATCGAATAGGCTATATGGAATGGAGGTAATCTTTACAAAATTTCCAGGAAAATCTTCAAAATAAAAATATATAAAAATGCTTGATAATAATAACAATGCAAATAGATCTAAAGTCCAAAATAAAATGTCCTTATGTGAAGTAATCCATACATGTGCAATAATCGCAAGAAAATTCCTCCAATATGTGCAATAATCACAAGAATTCTTCCAATATGTACCACAAAGTGCAAAGCTCTTCTAATTAATATTGTCCAATATTGAATCTTGTTGAAAAAAAAAAAAAAAAATATATATATATATATATATATATATATAGTGCAAAAAAATCTTACAACCATGTGTAAAAAGTGCAAAAAAGCATAACGTGTTTAAAGTGCAATCCGTGCCATAATAAATTACTGACAGAAAAATTCAAAAACATCCAATATGATAAAAAATAAAAATGTAAAAATAATAATAAAAATAAAAAGTTAAAAAACACCAAGTCCAAGTGACTCCAAATAGATATAAATAATTCCACTAGTGTTTTTCTTAATAGTTCATCCAGAAATGTCTGTAGAATTTTTTTTTGTGCAGTTGGTGTTCAAACAGTACTGATCCGTGCATCCAATGTGATCCGTGCCATTCAGGGTGCCCCCCACTGTTTCCCCCAGCCTCTCACCTCAATTAGCGGCCCCTACAGGCCTAGTTTTCTGTGTGTATATTGCCAATGCTCCCAAACAATTAATCGATCCCCTGTGTATGGCTCTCTAGTGTACAGCAATGCTCCGGTCTCAAAATCAGCGGTTTCCAATATGAAGTGAAGGAAAGAAGGGATAAGGGGCTCCAATGTGTAGTAAATCACATATAAATTTTATTAAAACAAATATCCACTTACAACAAAACATGTTGTATACAGATATGCAGCATATATTCATACATTTATGGCAAAATGTGTCCTTGGCGTGTGGGTTGAGTGGATTGCTTGGTCATGCCCTGGGAGCTGCGACGCGCAACGTGGTTCCCCCCCTCCCCTTCCTACTCCCTCAGGGGAGGAGTCGGGTGGGCATCGATGCCAAGCCCTCAGCCTCGGGGCACATCAATCATGGTTATACATCCAGTTGTTTGAGCTAACAACGCTGCCTTATGTTTACAGTCAGTGACTATTTAATCACTAATGTATGGGATGTTATATACAATTGTATCTTATGTCTATGTATTTATACTGCATATTATAAATTACGCAACTCAACTTTAGATGGCTTGCAGGTCACAATGTATTTCTGTGCCAATGATGTATTGTATTGTATGTTGTATTCATGGAATAAAATTATTTTGATAACCCTCAGTGCCTCCTTGCTCTCCAGCTGCATGCTTCACTCAAAGTCCCATACCCCTTCTCTCTTTTTTTGCTGCACAAAAGCCAGGACGGAGGTACCTCTGATTCCCATTTCAGAGGCCTCATCTAAATTCCCAAATTCTTTTCTTTTTCATAATTACCAGAGATGGAAGCATGTGAATGAATGAATGAATGAATGAATAAATGATTTGTATAGCGCTGAAAATGCGAACAGGAATCGCCTTAAGGCGCTTGACTGCTCTTGTTGTCATGCAATATTTAGAAGAGGTGGGTCTTAAGTTTTTTTCCTGAAGGCCTGATGGTTTTCTTCCAAGCGGATGTTGTTAGGTAGAGCATTCCATAGCTGAGGTCCCTGTACTGCGAATCTTCGTTATCCCTTCGATTTGTAGCGGGCTTTGGGGATGAGAAGGTGGTTTTGGTTTGTCGATCGCAGGCTGCGATTTGGTATGTATTTTTCTATTTTCTCACAAAGGTATTGAGGCGCGTTACCTTGTGTACATTTGTGGGTGAGGCAGAGGGTTTTGAATGTGATCCTGTCTTTTATCTTGAGCCAGTGGACGGTCCTCAGGGATGGGGAGATGGAATGCCAAGGTTTCTTTCCGGTGACTAGTCTTGCTGCTGTGTTTTGGATGACTTGTAGGCGTGCAATCTGGTAATCCGGTAATCCTATGTAGAGGGAGTTTGCGTAGTCAAGACGCGAGTTGATGATAGTTCCTACTACTACCGCTTTTTCCTTTTCCGGGATAAGTGGGATAAGTCTGCGCAGCATGCGGAGGAGATGATGGGATCCGCTGATTACCGATCCTCTGAATCAAAGATTACTCCAAAGCTTTTTGCTTTGGTGCTTGGGAGGATGGTCTGTCCAAGGATGGTTGGTGGTGTCCATGGGGTCTTCGTCTTCTTCCTTTTGGTTTGCGTCGAGGAGCAGTAGTTCTGTTTTCGATCCATTCAGTTTGAGGGAGTTAGTTGCCATCCAGTCTTCTATCAAGGTGAGACATTTTCCTAGTTCCTGGTACTGGTCTTTTTGTCCGGTGATCCGGAAATACAGTTGAGTGTCGTCCGTGTATGAGTGGTAGCATAGATCCAATTTGCTAATGATTTTGAAGAGTGGCCGTATGTAGATGTTGAAGAGTACTGGTGACAATGGTGATCCTTGGGGGACTCCATGAGTAATTGCCCGTGTTTCCGAAGTGAAGACTCCTAGTTTCACTGTCTGTGACCGGTTTCCTAAGAAGGAGCGAACCATGGAAGATCTACATCTGTAACTCCTGCCAGTTCTTTGAGGCGGCTGAAAATAGTGTTGTGGTCCACAGTGTCGAACGCTGCACTAAGATCCAGCAGTACCAGAAGACACGATTCTCCATCATCCGCTGCTTCTAGGGCGTCATCCCATATTTTCAGAAGTGCTGTTTCTGTGCCATGGCCTGGGCAGAAGCCTGATTGTAGCAAGTCCAAGAGCTTGTGTGTGTCCAGGTGAAGTTGAAGCTGTTGTACTACTGCTTTCTCCATAATCTTGGAAATGGTGTTCAGGCTTGTTTCCGGTCTGGTTTGACGATGCCTTGTTTGAGGGACTTAGGAACCAATCCTTCTTTGAACGACTGATTTACTAGGTGTCTAATAGCAGGGGCCAGAATGTCGGAGCATTCTTTCAAGAGTTTTGTGGGGATGATGTCGTTTGGCGATGTACTGTCTCGGAGGCTCTTGATGAAATTTTTGCTTTCATCCATGGTGATCGGGGTAAGCGAAAAATGTGGTGCTTGTGCGTTGTGCATGTAAAATTCCTTACCTGGGTTTGGTTGAGGTAGAATTGGTTGTTGTTTTTTTTTGTAGAATTATTTTCTGAATGTTGTCTATTTTTTTGATGAAAAAATCTGATAACTCGTTGCAGTATTCTTGAGTTTTGTTTCTTAGGGGCTCAAGGCAGGTGGGGTTCATAGTCTGGGTGACTAGTTTGAAAAGGTCCCGTGGCCGGTTTAAAGGCTTTTGAGAGGGTGTTTGAGAAATGTTCTTTTTTTGCTGTGAAAATTGCTTTATGATATTTCTTGGTGAGTATTCTGTAGTTTGTGTGACATGCATGGACAGCAATTTTGGACACCCCTACTCTTTTCCCTTGCATACTCATGGGTTAAGATAAATAAGATAGGCAGTCAATAACATGTTGTATACAGATATGCAGCATATACTCATATATTTATGGCACAGTGTTCCTTGGCGTGTGGGCTGAGTGGATTGCTTGGTGCGGCTGTGGTTGGTCATGCCCTGGGAGCTGCAACCCGCACCGTGGGTCCCCCCTCCCCTTCCTACTCCCTCAGGGGAGGGGTTGGGAGGGCGTTCCGCTGTGCGTCGATGCCACGCCCCCAGCCCCGGGCGCATGACGCCGATCCAATGTCAGTGCGCCGGCTCACTGGGTTTTACATCCGGCGCTATGGATGAGTGAGTGTGTTTGGCGCCATTTGCTGGGCGGTTATCACTTGGGTTGATGCCTTCCTTCTCTCCCATATCTGCCAGCGTGACGTTGGTGGCAAAGAATAGCTGCAGTGGAGTATCTATACTCCTACTGTTTGAACGGGCACTCTCTGTTTGGGCTGGTGCTCTCTGGGTCAGCATGCACTGCCATTTCATATACATGCACATCCACCTAAGAGGTAATTTTCATCTTTCATCCCTGCTTTTTTATTTATTTATTATTTTTTTGCCTTTGTAGTTCTTTATCTCCATTCATCCTTTCACTCATCCCATTTAAGTCCAGGCACATCAACAATATTGGTCTTTCCTTTATAGTGTGCTTTTCTCATGTTTTTTGCACATTCCATCCCATATTCACGATCACTTCCCACATTTCCTACCACTTTCTTACATTAGATTCGGATTACTGCTTCACCAGCAATATAATAATATCTTCACATACTGCTTATATATTCCATGCACATACATGGATTTTGGTGGGATCCACTCCCCCAGCCACACCTTACCCTTTAGGATTTCCCGTTGCTTTGCCATGGTTTTTGCCACCTCTGCTCCCATGGGAGACAATTATACGCAGCTTCGCCTTGGCATCCACCGCCACACTCCATGTTCATTGTTGAAAATTAAGTATGTGTGAATGTTTCATCATTCCCCCTCCCCCGTATTTTGGTGTGTTCAGTTTACTCACTGTTTTCAATTTTTTAGACATCCCTACAGCGTCTGCTCCTGATGAGTGATGGCTAGTCACGAAACGTGTCGAGCTATAGATGCTACAATCATGGTTATACATCCAGTTGTTTGAGCTAACAATGCTGTTACCTTATGTTTACAGTCAGTGACTATTTTATCTCTACTATATGGGATGTTATATACAATTGTATGTTATGTCTATGTATTTATACTGCATATTATAAATTACGCAACTCAACTTTAGATTGCTTGAAGTTCACAATGTATTCCTGTGCCAATGATGTATTGTATTGTATGTTGTATTCATGGAATACAATTTATTTTGATAACCCTCAGTGCCTCCTTGCTCTCTCTTTTTTTGCTGCGCAAAAGCCGGGATGGAGGTACCTCCGATTCCCATTTCAGATGCCTTATCTAGTCCCAAATTCTTTTCTTTTTTGTCTGCATTAGATTTTACCTCACATTGTTGCATCCCTGAATCCTCCATCCTGAAGCAAGTTTTGGCTGGGCTTCTGTTGAGAGGTGAGGGGGGTAGTGATGTTTCTCCTGGATCAAAGGCTTGCCTGTATGTCTGCTCAGTGTGGCTCTGTGAATGCCTACGAGCTGTCCGTGGTGAAGGAGAGGAGTCAGCGCCATCTTACCCACGGGCGATGCTCGGCTTGCCAGTTCCTGGTCATGCTGCCGAGTCATTGGAGGAGCAATCCGCCGGTTTGGGTGGTATTTGTAGTGCCTCTAGTCGCCGTGAGCCGCTATTTTATCCCGCTGTATGCCGGAGCTCAGGAGTCACATCGCCATCTCGGTGGAGTCCAAGCCACGCCCATAATCCTGCATAATATTAATCTATAACACTTAGGGAAATAACTAGTGCTCAGAATAGAATAAAGTTACAGTAAGAGGGAAGATTAATTATAATACACTATATAAGAAAAATAGAGGGAAGCAGACAGCCTCATAGTTTAGTTATGTCTTGGTGAGTAAGAATACAAATATGTAATGCATTCACAAGGGTAGGAGGATGACAAGCATGAGAAGTAACTGAGTCTATAGCATTGCTTCTGGTGGAGAGTCAGCTGCCGTTGGTGTGTTGGTAAACACTGTGGCCAGATGAGCACTGTCTCACTGTACCTAAGGGTCTTCTAGTAGACATATTATTTGTCAGTTTTTCATAGTTCAGGATTGTACATCTATAGCTCATTCTTGTTTGCTTTTGTATTACAATAAATTTTATAAAATACAATTTGAGTTTTTCCTGGCTTAGCACTACTACGTTAATGTGTATCATGTTCAAGTGGAGTGGTGATGTAACTCAGTGCACATCCTGTGCCACGTATATGTTCCTTGAGCAACTGTTTCAGAGTGAATACTGCTGCATGAAATTTAAGCAAGCTGTTTCCTTGGAAATTTAGATCCCAAATCTAAGGAAGAAACTGGCAACACTGCAAAGCATCTCCAACCTGAAAGAGAGTTTGGACTATACACATCAGGTCTGGCAGGGACCAAATATATATGGCTGGTGATATGGAGGTAAAGGCACTAGAGGTAGGTAGTTGGGTGACAGCTAGAAGACAGGGATAAGTAAAAAGTGATAGAGAGGCCAGTCCGGAGTTGATGCAGTACAGGAATGGCCGTCACATACCTCATAGGAGACTGAAATGATAAGGTTGGCCTCTCTTGTATCTCCAGCCCATGCCCCACTGGAAGTGGCACAGAGGGTACCGAGGGACAGGAGGAACACGAGTGCCAGAAGATGTTGATAGGCGACAATGGGTCAGGAACAGTAGCTGTGTTCAGTAGTCTAGCCCAGGTTAAAGGCACTCCTCTTGTATTGCAGGTTCAGGACATGTGGCTTGTCAGAGCTCTTAGCAGACTGCGGTGCACAGAACCTGCACAGCAGACAGTCAAGCAGGCACTCAAGCAGGACAGGAAGACAGGATCAGAGACAGAAGTTTGCACACAGGAATAGCCAGGGTCATCAACAGGTTGGCAGCGAGGTACCAAATCATAAATAGAACTGAAGTCATAAACAGAACCAGGGTCAGGAACTGGTAACAATTATCTTCAGCATAAATCATAGGAAAGGGAGGCACAAGGGTAGTACAAGAACACTAAATCTTAAAAGAGCCAAGTTTTCTAAACTGTGCTCAGTACTACAAGATATTAATTGGGACCAAGTTAGTTTATAGCCAAACCGCTATTCCTAATTGTTATGGACAGCATACTGACAGGAATGGTACCAGCTGATTGGCAAAGGGCCAAAGTGGTACCAATATTTAAAAAAAGGGTCAAAATATATACAGTATCTCATCAGTGAGTACACATTTTTGTAAATATTTTATTCTATCTTTTCATGTGACAACACTGAAGAAATGACACTTTGCTACAATGCAAATTAGTGAGTGTACAGCTTGTAGAACAGTGAATGTGCTGTCCCCTCAAAATAACTCAACACACAGCCATTAATGTCTAAACCACTGGCAACAAAAGTGAGTACACCCTTAAGTGAATATGTCCAAATTGGGCCCAATTAGCCCTTTTCCCTCCCCGTTGTCATGTGACTCGATAGTGTTACAAGGTCTCAGTGTTACAAGGTGTGTGAAATTTGGGGTTATCACTCTCACTCTCTCATCATGGTCACTGGAAGTTCAGCATGGCACCTCATGGCAAAGAACTCTGAGGATCTGAAAAAAAGAATTGTTGCTCTACATAAGGATGGCCTAGGCTATAAGAAGATTGCCAAGACCCTGAAACTGAGCTTCAGCACAGTGGCCAATACCATACAGCGGTTTAAAAGGACAGGTTCAACTCAGAACAGGCATTGCCATGGTCGACCAAAGAAGTTGAGTGCACGTGCTCAGCGTCATATCCAGAGGTTGTCTTTGGGAAATAGAGGTATGAGTGCTGCCAGCATTGCTGCAGAGGTTGAGAGGGGGGGTCAGCCTGTCAGTGCTCAGACCATACGCCGCACACTGCATCAAATTGGTCTGCATGGCTGTCATCCCAGAAGGAAGCCTCTTCTAAAGATGATGCACAAGGAAGCCCACTGTTTGCTGAAGACAAGCAGACTAAGGGCATGAATTACTGGAACCATGTCCTGTGGTCTGATAAAACCAAGATAAACTTATTTGGTTCAGATAGTGTCAAGCGTGTGTGGCGGCAACTAGGTGAGTACAAAGACACGTGTGTCTTGCCTACAGTCAATCTTGGTGGTGGGAGTGCCATGGTCTGTGGCTGTATGATTGCTGCTGGCACTGGGGAGCTACAGTTCATTGAGGGAACCATGAATGAATACTTGTACTGTGACATACTGAAGCAGAGCACGGTGCCCTCCCTTCGGAGACTGGGCCGCGGGGAAGTATTCCAACATGATAACGACCCCAAACACACCACCAAGATGACCACTGCCTTGATAAAGAAGCTAAGGGTAAAGGTGATGGACTGGCCAAAGATGTCTCCAGACCTAAACCCTATTGAGCATCTGTGGGGCATCCTCAAATGGAAGGTGGAGGAGCGCAAGGTCTCTAACATCCACCAGCTCTGTGATGTCATCATGGAGGAGTGGAAGAGGATTCCAGTGGCAACCTGTGAAGCTCTGGTGAACTCCATGCCCAAGAGGGTTAAGGCAGTGCTGGAAAAATATGATGGCCACACAAAATATTGACACTTTGGGCCCAATTTGGACATTTTCATTTAGGGGTGTACTCACTTTTGTTGCCAGCAGTTTAGATATTATTGGCTGTGTGTTGGGTTATTTTGAAGGGACAGCAAATTTAAACTGTTATACAAGCTGCACATTTACTACTTTACAATTTAGCAAAGTGTAATTTCTTCAGTGTTGTCACATGAAAAGATATAATAACATATTTACAAAAATGTGAGGGGTGTACTCACTTTTGTGAGATACTGTATACCTGGGAACTACAGGCCAGTCAGTATAACATCAATAGTATGTAAATTTTTGGAAGGGATGATAAGGGACTACATCCAAAAATTTGCTGATGAAAACAGTATCATTAGTAGTAATCAGCATGGATTTATGAAAGGTTGTTCTTGACAAACCAACCTATTAACATTCTATGAGGAAGTGACCTGCCATCTAGATAAGGAAAGGCCTGTGGATGTGGTGTATCTGGATTTTGCAAAAATATTTGATACAGCAATTTAGGGCATTGTTATTATCATGGGGTTTCAATTATCTAGATATTGACTGGGCAGATGGCACTGCTCACTCATCTAAAGCTTGTGATTTCTTAAATGTCTCGCAGGACAAATATCATGTGCTAATTGGTGGATGCCCCAAGCAAAAATAATGCTCTGCTAGACCTACTAATTGCAAGCAACACTGATCTGATTGCAATTACATTCAATATAAATCATGTGAAAAGGAGACAAAGGGTAGGACAAGAACACTACATTTTAAAAGAGCCAACTTAACTGTGAGTGCTTTAAGGACATATTAAATAATATAATCAGCTAGCCAGTGCATTCCAATGGACAACAAATATAGAAGGACTAAAGTAAAAACTTAGGTGGATTAATTCTGGCATATTAATGAGAAAAAAAAATGTCCTTTAAAACAAAAAAGGCCGAGAGGTCACCATCAGCATTCCAGGAATACAAAGAATGCAATAAGAACTGTAAGAGCGCAATCAGGGCCATTTAAGTAAATCACAAGAGACATATAGCAGAGGAGAGTTGAAAACATTTCCCCACATTTTTTAAATAGATTAAAAGGGGTTGTAAACCCTCATTGTTTTTCACCTTAATCCATACAATGAAAAACTATAAAAAAACTTCTGTAGTGCTGCAGCCCCCCCCCCCCCCATTTTACTTACCTGACACGCATCTTTCTCTGGCTGGGAACGAGCACACCATCTGTAGCTGGTGTCTCGTGTCCTGCCATTGGCTCCCACTGCTGTCAATCAAATCCAAATGACGTGGCGCTGGGGGTGGGGCCGAGTCCTGCATTCTGTGTGAATGGACACAGATGCGGGACTCGGGAGTACGCCCGCACTCAGTTTCTCCAATGGGGACACTCGATACGGGGAGGAACCACCAGTGCCGCCGGGGGGACTCCAGAAGAGGAGGTTTGGGGCCACTCTGTGCAAAACGAACTGCACAGTGGAGGTAAGTATGACATGTTTGCTATTTAAAAGCAAAACAAAAACAAGGGTTTACAACCCCTTTAATAGTAAAAAGGAGAGGGCGGAGCAAACTAACCCATAAAGGATAATTACAGGAAGTTGGTTACAATGAAAAGGAGAAGGCAGGGGGGTATAAGAAACACAATTGTATTGTTTGTAGAACAGCACAGATGTGCCCTTGCAGTTAACAGAAGCCTGTGTTCAAAAAACACTTGAATAAATCACCATTACCGAAAGGCTTACACCTGAAAGTACTCAAAGAACCTTTCCATGTCCACCCAGACAGGTATTCCTAATCTTCAGGGACAGTTTTCAACTGGAATGGTACCAATATTTAAAAAAGGGCCCAGATATACAGTATCTGGAAACTATAGACAAATCAGCCTAACATCAATAGTATGTAAACTATTAGAAGGGATGATAAGGGACCACATCCAAAAAATTTCTGAGGAAAATAATATAACGGGGTGGCCCTGCCCCCCCTCTGACGCCCCGGAAAATCCATGTGGAAGTCCCCATGCGTCAGAGGGAGGCGGGGTCACTTGGGAACATCACTGTGTGGCCCCGCCCTCAGTTATAAAAGAACTGTCACCTGCAAGGCCACCCCAAAGCACCCTCCCCATGTTGAGGGCATGTGTCCTGGTACAGTTCAGGGGGGTGCTCTCTCGCCCCCCTCTTTTCCTGCAGCCTGCCAGGTTGCGTGCTTGGATAAGGGTATGGTATGGATTTTTTTCAATGACTTTTATATGCATTGCCGGGACCGACAATTCATTATAGCCGCGAGTACTTAAATTACTTTCTTTCCTTTAGAAATGTAATTTTGTGCAGGGACTAGTCTAAACATGGGAAAAATGTGCCACTTTACTGGCACCCCCCAGGTACGAAATTTAAAAGGACCATTTCACTTTTATTGTTTCACTTTAAGCATTATTAAAATCACTGCTCCCAAAAAAACTGCCTTTTTAAAACTTTTTTTTGCATTGATACATGTCCCCTGGGGCAGGACCCAGGTCCCCAAACACCTTTTATGACAATAACTTGCACATAAGCCTTTAAAATTAGCACTTTTGTGTCCCATAGACTTTAATGGTGTTCGTGTGTTCTGACAAATTTTTTGCCTGTTTGGCATGTTCTGGTACGAACCGAAATGTATTGTAGTATGTATCCCTGCGCCAGCCTAGTATGTAATAAAATGGTCTAATACAGCGGCAAACACTGATAGGAGATTTCAGGTCCAAAAAAGAATATAAAAAAAGAGAGAGGTAATGCTGCACTGTATATTGGATTAAAAAGACTGAACGTATAAGTGCAAATATAAAGTGCTTAGGAGAACGAATTTGATTGCGCTGGCAAGTGACAATAGCCATAAAGTGTCAACGTGGCTAAAAGTGCATAGTGTGCATAATTAAACGAAGTGAAAAACACTATAAACACAATTCCAATAAATATTTTTTTTTTTTTTGCTCCAATAAAACCGCATTAAAAACGTGTGTAAAATGCTTTTTTTTTAAATAAATTCCTTTAAATCATATATTTTTTGCATTAAATACTTTGGTGCCAACAAAATTATAATGGTATAGTATCAGTGATAAATAATAATATTGTGATCTAAGTCCGTGAAGTGAACCCTCTGTCTACTAGGGCTACAGTGCAGGCTGTTGTGACATAGGTGTCAATCCAGAACTGGTGAAATAATAATGGTGCTGGTGGTCACTCTCAAGAAGAGTAGTACAGAAAAAATAATGGGTGACTTCTGTTCTTCTGTGGGGTATGGTATAGGTGTCCCCTTACCTTACCGCTGTAAGGTAACAGCGCGTGTACATATATTGGCTCCCAAGGGGCCTCTGCTCTCCCTGGATGGCGTCTCCTTCTGGTTCCAAGTAAGTGCGTCTCCTAGTGGGCATCCCTTTTTTGGTCTGGTATCAGTATGTGTACCTCGCAAATAGGTAGAGGGTTGCTCGATAGTGTAGTAGTTTAACAAATTTTATTTGAATAAGGTAGAAATATATAAACTCACATTTAGGTGCATGTAAAACAGCATGTAAAAATGAGCAGCGAACCGAACTGCGGGGTGTTCGACCATCCCTATTGTTAATATAGTGTTTAATGAATACTGATAATTACATCCACCAGAAATACAGGTACTTACTAATTACAAAGCTCCTCTATGCAGACCAGATTATCAGATAGGTGAACAATCTGTACTGTCACGTATTTGTCTCTTGCATATTCTGTGTAATGGGGCTAAGGGGAAAAAATCACATCCTGTAATATGGCGCACAGAGCTGGTGTCCCTTTTCATGGCATTGAACTGTGGTCACTGTTACTGGAAATTAACGTACGCTATGCGCAATCAACTTTGCTTGCATTAATAAGCGCACTTTTCAGCTCGTTTGAATAATGCAATTGAGCGCACTCGTGTTTACCAAGTAAAACAGACACAGCGGTTGTTATTACATTGGAAACTCCCCAAACAGTCCTGGGCCACAATGGGAGCTCCGTTTATTAATAGGACTTTGAAAAGGGATAACAAAAAAGAGACTTGGTGACTATTCAGTTCAGCCAATCAAGGCCATGCATTCCTTCAAACAGTAGGTGTTATACAAAACTCAACCAATGAAAACACATGTATATATTCAAAAATAACAATGACAAGGGGAATGTCTGGTCATGTCTGCGCAGACCAGTGTGCACAATTTCCTGGTCGTTTTACCTGAAAACTATGCTTCTACAGTTAACAAAGGAACCCATGCATAGTGAGATTAGCGCCTAAGAAATCATGAACGCTCGTGCATACATTCCCACTTCTACCATTGGTGCGAATCCTTATTCTGCATTGTTCAAAGAACATTGCACAGCCAGATTATACTACCGTTCCTATGGACGCAAGGCTATCTGCAGGGACATGTCATGGATACATCCCTTCTGCAAAAGCAGATAGGTATCAAACCGATAACGTCTTCACACAGGGAACATATTAACACCAAGCTAACAAATCTGTGCATAATGTAGGGACCCTCGCTGGCGGACATATCCTCACAGGGCGAACACCTCTCCACATCCACAAGAAGCTTTTCATTACCAATGGTCCTTTGCCGGTGACGGTTCGCTCCGGTTCGCTCTTATGAGTGAGTTGCAAGTAGAGCTAACACTGGGAGACACTTTGACAATACATATTGAATACATCATAATAAAATTTCGATATAGTCACTTGTCTAACAAGCAGGCATGTGAACGATAGCTTTGTAATCAATGATTATCTCTATGCCCAGTAGCTTTAAGTCACAAGGGTTATCACCACCTTATTAGTTTCACTCTCTCCTTGTCTGCCTCCTCCTTGCCTTCCAACTACCAAACTATTACCTGTAGAAACCTTCACCATCTTAACCCTTCTCTTCTTTTTTCTGCTACAGATTGTCTCTACGACAAAATCTCATCCTTGTCCTTGGCCACTTCTGTATACACCAGTTCATTGTCATCCACCCTGGATACCTTGGCCCCCCTCACTACACACAGAATCAGGCCCCCGACAGCTACAACCCTGGCAGACAGACAACACCAGAAGCCTCAAAAAAACAGAGCTGTGCTCTTGAGCGTCTGTGGCATAAGACTAAGGCCGCGTACACACGAAGGGACAATCCCGCGGGATTATCCTCTGGACTCAAGTCCAGCGGATAATCCCCTCGTGTGTGGGCGCCGGCGGACTTTTTGGCGCCAAAGTCCTGCGGACCAAAGTTTTAAGTTTAGTTTTAAAATTATCCGCTGGACTTGGCAGTCCAGCGGACAATCCCGCCGTTAGTAGGCTAGTCCGCCGGACTTTTGAAAATGAACGGACTTGCCGCTCATCGGCAAGTCCGTTCATTTAGCACGTGACTTCAGGTACGTAGCTAGCATAGGCAGTAAATGCCGCCGCGCTAGCTCCGTCACCTGGCATGGATTTAAAGGGAATCCCCACGCCGAAAAACGGCGTGGGGGTCCCCCCCAAATCCATCTCAGACCCTTATCCGAGCACGCAGCCCGGCAGGCCAGGAAAGGGGTGGGGACGAACGAGCGCCCCCCCCCTCCTGAGCCGTACCAGGCCGTGTGCCCTCAACATGGGGGGTGCCCTGGGGAAAGGGGGGCCGTGCGGCCCCCCCCACCCCAAAGCACCTTGTCCCCATGTTGATGAGGACAAGGGCCTCTTCCCGACAACCCTGGCTGTTGGTTGTCGGGGTCTGCGGGCGGGGGCTTATCGGAATCTGGGAGCCCCCTTTAATAAGGGGGCCCCCAGATACCGCCCCCCCCCACCCTATGTGAATGAGTATGGGGTACGATGTACCCCTACCCATTCACCTAAGGTGTAAAATGTAAAGTACAAAAACACACACTTTTGAAAAAATATTTTATTGCACTGCTTTGGGGGTCTTCTTCCGTCTTGGGGGGTCTTCTCGCCGGACTCCTCCACTCTCTTCTGCTCTTTTACCTAGCTCTTTCACGAGCGGAGAAGTCCGGCTACCTTCTTCGTCGTCGTCGTCGTCTGGGGGTCTCGATCCGCCTTCGGGGGTCTTCCGGGGGTCTCTTCTGTTCTTGCGGCGGTCATCGTCTTCTGCACCGCCGGCGCCTTCTTCTTCTTGTTCTTCTTCTTGTTCTTCTTCTTGTTCCGATGTTGACCCGTCGCTGTCTCTGCCCGGAATGGCAGAGGCGCGCATCCTACGGGACTGTGACATCACAGGGGGGCAGGGTTACCATGTGACATGAGCATGTGACCCTGTCCCTATGTCCCTATATAAGTCCCAGCGCAGCGCGCGTCTGCTATTCCGGGCAGAGGGAGCGATGTGTCAACATCGGAACAAGAAGAAGAACAAGAAGAAGAAGGCGCCGGCGGCGCAGAAGACGACGACCGCCGCAAGAACAGAAGAGACCCCCGGAAGCCCCCGGAAGACCCCCGAAGGCGGATTGAGACCCCCAGACGACGGCGGCGACGACGACGAAGAAGGTAGCCGGACTTCTCCGCTCGTGAAAGAGCTAGGTAAAAAAGAGCAGAAGAGAGCGGAGGAGTCCGGCGAGAAGACCCCCAAGACGGAAGAAGACCCCCGGAGCAGTGCAATAATTTTTTTTTTTCAAAAGTGTGTGTGTTTTTGTACTTTACATTTTACACCTTAGGTGAATGGGTAGGGGTACATCGTACCCCATACTCATTCACATAGGGTGGGGGGCCGGTATCTGGGGGCCCCCTTATTAAAGGGGTCTCCCAGATTCCGATAAGCCCCCGCCCGCAGACCCCGACAACCAACGGCCAGGGTTGTCGGGAAGAGGCCCTTGTCCTCATCAACATGGGGACAAGGTGCTTTGGGGTGGGGGGGGCGCACGGCCCCCCTTTCCCCAGGGCACCCCCCATGTTGAGGGCACGCGGCCTGGTACGGCTCAGGAGGGGGGGGGGCGCTCGTTCGTCCCCACCCCTTTCCTGGCCTGCCAGGCTGCGTGCTCGGATAAGGGTCTGAGATGGATTTGGGGGGGACCCCCACGCCGTTTTTTTTGGGCGTGGGGATTCCCTTTAAATCCATGCCAGGTGACGGAGCTAGCTCGCTGGCATTTACTGCCTACGCTAGCTACGTACCTGAAGTTACGTTCGAAATGAACGGACTGCTCCGTGTGTGGGCAAGTCCGTTCATTTTCAAAAGTCCCGCGGACTTTGGCCGGCGGATTATCCGCCGGAGAAGTCCGTGCGTGTGTGGGCAAGTCCGCACGTGTGTGGGCAAGTCCACGCGCTCGGAAAGTCCAGCGGACCCAGCTGGAAAGTCCAGCGGATTGTCCGCTGGACTAAGTCCGCCGGGAAAAGTCCCGCACGTGTGTACGCGGCATAAGTCACAGCAAGATTTCAGCCAATATAAATCTGCCCTCCAAAAATACCATTCCTGCCTGCGCACTGCCAAACAGACCTACTTTACCACTCTCATTAACACACTCTCATGCAGTCCCCGTCAACTCTTTTCTACATTTACTACTCTACTTCGTCCTCCATTACCTCTACCCACTAACTTACTCACTGCCCAGGTGATTGCTAATCACTTCAAAAATAAGATTGAGACAATTTGTCTCGACTTCTCTACTCTACAGATATCTCCCTCACTTTACACTCCTTGTCCTCCTGCACAATCAGTACTTTCCTCTTTTAATCCAGCTACTATAGAGGAAATCACTAAATGTTTTTCTAATGCCCACCTAACCTCCTGCCCCCTGGACCCTGTTCCTTCTCAAATACTATGGTCACCCTCTGACTCTATCCTACACTCTTTAACTCATATCTTCAACCTCTCCCTCTCTACTGGCATCTTCCCCAACCCTCTAAAACATGCACTAGTCACTCCCATACCAAAAAAGGCCTCACTAGACCCCACCAATCTTAACAACCTAAGACCCTTCTCTCTACTCCCTTTTGCCTCCAAACTCCTTGAACGTTTAGTCTACAGCCGACTGAGCAACCACCTCATTGAGAATAACCTTCTTGATCCCCTTCAGTCTGGATTTCGCCCACAGCACTCCACAGAAACTGTCCTCCTAAAACTCACAAATTACTTACTAACAGCCAAAACCAAGGGTCATTATTCTGTACTCTTAGCTCCTGTACACACGGTCAGAAATTCTGACGGAAAACGTCTGATCGGACCATGTTGTTGGAAAATCCGCCCGTGTGTGGGCTCCACCTACTTTTTCCTGCTCTCAAATTTTCCGAGGCATGTGAACGATAGCTTTGTAATCAATGATTATCTCTATGCCCAGTAGCTTTAAGTCACAAGGGTTATCACCACCTTATTAGTTTCACTCTCTCCTTGTCTGCCTCCTCCTTGCCTTCCAACTACCAAACTATTACCTGTAGAAACCTTCACCATCTTAACCCTTCTCTTCTTTTTTCTGCTACAGATTGTCTCTACGACAAAATCTCATCCTTGTCCTTGGCCACTTCTGTATACACCAGTTCATTGTCATCCACCCTGGATACCTTGGCCCCCCTCACTACACACAGAATCAGGCCCCCGACAGCTACAACCCTGGCAGACAGACAACACCAGAAGCCTCAAAAAAACAGAGCTGTGCTCTTGAGCGTCTGTGGCATAAGACTAAGGCCGCGTACACACGAAGGGACAATCCCGCGGGATTATCCTCTGGACTCAAGTCCAGCGGATAATCCCCTCGTGTGTGGGCGCCGGCGGACTTTTTGGCGCCAAAGTCCTGCGGACCAAAGTTTTAAGTTTAGTTTTAAAATTATCCGCTGGACTTGGCAGTCCAGCGGACAATCCCGCCGTTAGTAGGCTAGTCCGCCGGACTTTTGAAAATGAACGGACTTGCCGCTCATCGGCAAGTCCGTTCATTTAGCACGTGACTTCAGGTACGTAGCTAGCATAGGCAGTAAATGCCGCCGCGCTAGCTCCGTCACCTGGCATGGATTTAAAGGGAATCCCCACGCCGAAAAACGGCGTGGGGGTCCCCCCCAAATCCATCTCAGACCCTTATCCGAGCACGCAGCCCGGCAGGCCAGGAAAGGGGTGGGGACGAACGAGCGCCCCCCCCCCTCCTGAGCCGTACCAGGCCGTGTGCCCTCAACATGGGGGGTGCCCTGGGGAAAGGGGGGCCGTGCGGCCCCCCCACCCCAAAGCACCTTGTCCCCATGTTGATGAGGACAAGGGCCTCTTCCCGACAACCCTGGCTGTTGGTTGTCGGGGTCTGCGGGCGGGGGCTTATCGGAATCTGGGAGCCCCCTTTAATAAGGGGGCCCCCAGATACCGCCCCCCCCACCCTATGTGAATGAGTATGGGGTACGATGTACCCCTACCCATTCACCTAAGGTGTAAAATGTAAAGTACAAAAACACACACTTTTGAAAAAATATTTTATTGCACTGCTTTGGGGGTCTTCTTCCGTCTTGGGGGGTCTTCTCGCCGGACTCCTCCACTCTCTTCTGCTCTTTTACCTAGCTCTTTCACGAGCGGAGAAGTCCGGCTACCTTCTTCGTCGTCGTCGTCGTCTGGGGGTCTCGATCCGCCTTCGGGGGTCTTCCGGGGGTCTCTTCTGTTCTTGCGGCGGTCATCGTCTTCTGCACCGCCGGCGCCTTCTTCTTCTTGTTCTTCTTCTTGTTCTTCTTCTTGTTCCGATGTTGACCCGTCGCTGTCTCTGCCCGGAATGGCAGAGGCGCGCATCCTACGGGACTGTGACATCACAGGGGGGCAGGGTTACCATGTGACATGAGCATGTGACCCTGTCCCTATGTCCCTATATAAGTCCCAGCGCAGCGCGCGTCTGCTATTCCGGGCAGAGGGAGCGATGTGTCAACATCGGAACAAGAAGAAGAACAAGAAGAAGAAGGCGCCGGCGGCGCAGAAGACGACGACCGCCGCAAGAACAGAAGAGACCCCCGGAAGCCCCCGGAAGACCCCCGAAGGCGGATTGAGACCCCCAGACGACGGCGGCGACGACGACGAAGAAGGTAGCCGGACTTCTCCGCTCGTGAAAGAGCTAGGTAAAAAAGAGCAGAAGAGAGCGGAGGAGTCCGGCGAGAAGACCCCCAAGACGGAAGAAGACCCCCGGAGCAGTGCAATAATTTTTTTTTTTCAAAAGTGTGTGTGTTTTTGTACTTTACATTTTACACCTTAGGTGAATGGGTAGGGGTACATCGTACCCCATACTCATTCACATAGGGTGGGGGGCCGGTATCTGGGGGCCCCCTTATTAAAGGGGTCTCCCAGATTCCGATAAGCCCCCGCCCGCAGACCCCGACAACCAACGGCCAGGGTTGTCGGGAAGAGGCCCTTGTCCTCATCAACATGGGGACAAGGTGCTTTGGGGTGGGGGGGGCGCACGGCCCCCCTTTCCCCAGGGCACCCCCCATGTTGAGGGCACGCGGCCTGGTACGGCTCAGGAGGGGGGGGGGGCGCTCGTTCGTCCCCACCCCTTTCCTGGCCTGCCAGGCTGCGTGCTCGGATAAGGGTCTGAGATGGATTTGGGGGGGACCCCCACGCCGTTTTTTTGGGCGTGGGGATTCCCTTTAAATCCATGCCAGGTGACGGAGCTAGCTCGCTGGCATTTACTGCCTACGCTAGCTACGTACCTGAAGTTACGTTCGAAATGAACGGACTGCTCCGTGTGTGGGCAAGTCCGTTCATTTTCAAAAGTCCCGCGGACTTTGGCCGGCGGATTATCCGCCGGAGAAGTCCGTGCGTGTGTGGGCAAGTCCGCACGTGTGTGGGCAAGTCCACGCGCTCGGAAAGTCCAGCGGACCCAGCTGGAAAGTCCAGCGGATTGTCCGCTGGACTAAGTCCGCCGGGAAAAGTCCCGCACGTGTGTACGCGGCATAAGTCACAGCAAGATTTCAGCCAATATAAATCTGCCCTCCAAAAATACCATTCCTGCCTGCGCACTGCCAAACAGACCTACTTTACCACTCTCATTAACACACTCTCATGCAGTCCCCGTCAACTCTTTTCTACATTTACTACTCTACTTCGTCCTCCATTACCTCTACCCACTAACTTACTCACTGCCCAGGTGATTGCTAATCACTTCAAAAATAAGATTGAGACAATTTGTCTCGACTTCTCTACTCTACAGATATCTCCCTCACTTTACACTCCTTGTCCTCCTGCACAATCAGTACTTTCCTCTTTTAATCCAGCTACTATAGAGGAAATCACTAAATGTTTTTCTAATGCCCACCTAACCTCCTGCCCCCTGGACCCTGTTCCTTCTCAAATACTATGGTCACCCTCTGACTCTATCCTACACTCTTTAACTCATATCTTCAACCTCTCCCTCTCTACTGGCATCTTCCCCAACCCTCTAAAACATGCACTAGTCACTCCCATACCAAAAAAGGCCTCACTAGACCCCACCAATCTTAACAACCTAAGACCCTTCTCTCTACTCCCTTTTGCCTCCAAACTCCTTGAACGTTTAGTCTACAGCCGACTGAGCAACCACCTCATTGAGAATAACCTTCTTGATCCCCTTCAGTCTGGATTTCGCCCACAGCACTCCACAGAAACTGTCCTCCTAAAACTCACAAATTACTTACTAACAGCCAAAACCAAGGGTCATTATTCTGTACTCTTAGCTCCTGTACACACGGTCAGAAATTCTGACGGAAAACGTCTGATCGGACCATGTTGTTGGAAAATCCGCCCGTGTGTGGGCTCCACCTACTTTTTCCTGCTCTCAAATTTTCCGACAACAAAATCCTATCAGACTTTTTCTGATCGTGTGTAGAGAATTCCGACGCACAAAGTGCCACGCATGCTCAGATCAAATTACGAGACCAAAGCTATTGGTTACTAACCTCTACTTAGTTCTGTCGTACGCAACGAATGTCACTACGTTCAGAATGATCGGATTTCCGACAACTTTGTCCGACTGTGTGTATGCAACACCAGTGTCGGACAAAAAGACGGATTTTGTGGTCGGAATTTCCGACCGTGTGTACGGGGGCTTACTCTTAGACCTTTCTGAAGCCTTTGATACAGTTGACCACCCCCTCCTCCTCAAAAAGAAAATGATTTGCTTGGTCTCCATGGCTGTGCTCTCCGTTGGTTTGAATACCTATCTCATCGCACCTTCAGTGTCACTTACAACTCCACTTCCTCCTCTCCAACTCCTCTTACTGTTGGGGTCCCCCAAGGTTCTGTCCTTGGACCTCTACTATTCTCAATCTACACATCCTCCCTGGGTCAGCTGATAGCCTCACATAGCTTCCACTACCATTTATATGCTGATGACACCCAAATCTATCTTTCTGCCCCTCAGCTCACCCCATCAATCTCCTCACGCATCACTGATTTACTAACAGACATATCAGTCTGGATGTCAAACCACTTCCTCAAACTGAATCTGTCTAAAACTGAGCTCTTAATATTTCCTCCCCCACGTGCCCCTTCCCCTGACTTCTCAGTCAAGATCAATGGCACATCTATCAGTCCGTCCCCACATGCCAGGGTGCTAGGGGTAATCCTAGACTCTGAACTGTCCTTTCAGACCCACATACAATCCCTGTCCAAATCATGCCGCCTTAGCCTCCGCAACATTTCCAGAATACGCCCCTTTTTAACTAATGACACCACCAAGCTTCTAACTCACTCCCTGGTTATCTCTCGCCTCGACTACTGCAACTCCCTCCTCATTGGATTACCTTTACATAGACTACCCCCCCTTCTGTCCATAATGAATGCCACTGCAAGACTCATCCACCTTACCAACCATTCAGTGTCCTCCATCCCTCTCTGCCAATCCCTCCACTGGCTTCCACTCACCCAACGAATAAAATTCAAAGTACTAACAATAATTTACAAAGCCATCCATAACTCTGCCCCCAGCTACATCACTAACCTAGTCCCAAAATACCAACCAAGCCACTCTCTTCGGTCCTCCCAAGACCTCCTGCTCGCTAGCTCCCTTGTCACCTCCTCCCATGCTCGCCTCCAGGATTTCTCCAGAGCTTCTACCATCCTTTGGAACTCTCTACCCCAATCTGTCCGACTGTGCCCTAATCTATCCATCTTTAGACGATCCCTGAAAACCCTTCTCTTTAACCACTTCCCGACCGCCCCATGTACATATACGTCAACAGAATGGCACGTACAGGCAAAAGGACGTACCTGTACGTGCCATTCTTCAGGCGGTTGGGGGGTCCGATCGGACCCCCCTCCGCCGGCGGGGACGGTCGGGATCGTGTCAGGAGCGATGCGGGAAGAGGGGACGGCCAGTGGTTTCTGGCCACCCCCCCCCCCCGATCGCTCCTGGCGAATCACATTCTCCCTTGCCTGTGTAATTGTAAACACAGGCAAGGGGAAGTGACGTCACGCTCCTCGCGTCGGTCTTTCTGACCGGGACGCTGAGCGGTGAAGACACAGCAAGTAAGTGCACAACAGTACACTGACACCAGGACACTTAGGCACACAATCCACCCCCCTGTCACCCCCAGATCACCCCCCAGATCACCCCCTGCCCCCCCTGTCACAGTGTCACTGATTGCAGTGATCATTTATTTACTGATCACTGCATTTAGTGTCAGTGTGACTGTAATAACTGTCAGGGCAGTTAGTTTTAGGCCCCTTTAGGTCTAAGGTAGCCCCCCCCCCCCCCCCCCGATAAAGGTTTAACCCCTTGATTGCCCCCTAGGTAACCCTTTCACCCCCTTTTGCCAGTGTCACTAAGCGATCGTTTTTCTGATCGCTCTATTAGTGTCACTGGTGCCGCTAGGTAGCCAGTTTTTTTTTTAGGTAACCGCCAGGTTTATATAGGATTATAAATAGGTTTATAGGTCAGGTACCCCCATATTACAACCTAAATAAAGGTTTTAACCCCTTGATTGCCCCTAGAGTTAACTCTTTCACCAGTGATCACAGTATAAGTGTCACTGGTGACGCTGGTTAGCCAGTTAGTTATTTAGTTATTTAGGTTCCCCGTCAGGTTTTTATATAGCGTCAGGTACCCCCATATACTACCTAATAAAGGTTTTAACCCCCTGATTGCCCCTAGTTAACCCTTTCACCAGTGATCACCGTATTACTGTTACGGGTGACGCTGGTTAGATAGTTTGTTTTTTATACTGTCAGGGCACCCGCCATTTATTACCCAATAACGGTTTAACCCCCTGATCGCCCGGCGGGTGATATCAATTAGGTTTTAGGGACAAATAAGGTCTGCGTCGCCCCAGGTTAGTGCCAGCACCGCAAACACCCACGCGCAAAGCATACACCTCCCTTAGTGGTATAGTATCTGAACAGATCAATATCTGATCTGATCAGATCTATACTAGCGTCCCAGCAGTTTAGGGTTCCAAAAAACGCATTGTTAGCGGGATCAGCCCAGATACCTGCTAGCACCTGCGTTTTCCCCCTCCGCCCAGCCCAGCCCAGCCCACCCAAGTGCAGTATCGATCGATCACTGTCACTTACAAAACACTAAGCACACATAACTGCAGCGTTCGCAGAGTCAGGCCTGATCCCTGCGATCGCTAACAGTTTTTTTGGTAGCGTTTTGATTCAGTCGCCAGCAGCCTAGGAGCTTTTTTTCCTGTGAATCTCACTAGTGTACTACTAAATTTAGAGCCCAAAATGGCAAATCGCAAGTACACTAGTGAACAGGCCTACTTGTTTCTGAGTATGTCAGATAGTGAAGAGGAGGTCACTCATCTGTCAGAATCAGGCTCAGAATACGACCCAGTAGACGACAGCGGCTCCATGACAGATAGCTCTGGCGACGGAGGTGAGGTCCCTGCTAAGGTCAGGCGTACCCGATCCCGATCTTCTGCTGTTGTTGAGGTGCAGGAACCGCAGGTCTCTCGTATGGAGCAGAGAAGTACTAGCGCCGCTATTCCTTCTGGTGAACTGGCAAGCACCAGCGGCCTAGTACACCCTGGACGTAGTCAAATCAGCACTGCAGTAACACTTGGTGACGTGGCGAGTCCCATAAGTGCAGTTCAAGCTGGCGAGGTGGCAAGCACAAGTAGTGTCCCGCTGCCACCAAGAAGAAGACAAAGGCAGGTCCGTCGATCACATAGTGTCCTTCCTGCAGAATTCGCCAATCCTGATTGGGTGCCCACCACTTCTGCAGGACCCGTACTTCCCCCATTCACTGGCCAACCCGGTATTCAGGTGGAAACAGCTGATTTTAAGCCATCCGATTTTTTATCGCTGTTTTTCACGGAAGATCTCTATAGATCTATTGTGGACCAAAGTAATATATACGCTGGTCAATACATCGCCGCTAATCCCCAAGTGCCTTCCCTTGCCAGAGATTGGAAACCAATTACGGTTTCCGAATTTAAGTCCTTTCTGGGCCTTTCCATCAACATGGGCATGCATAAATTCCCGACGCTGAGGTCTTATTGGTCCACCCTCGCGCTCCACCATATGCCCGTGTTCTCTCGCTCCATGTCCAGGGCACGATACGAACAGATCTTGCGGTTCATGCACTTCAGTGACAATGAACTCTGTCGTCCTCGTGGAGACCCTGAATTTGATCGGCTCTACAAAATTCGGCCCCTCATAAACCACTTCAACCAACGTTTTGCAGCCTTGTTTAATCCCAATCAAGTTGTCTGCGTTGACGAGTCCCTGATTAAGTTTTCTGGCCGCTTGTCTTTCAAACAGTTCCTTCCCAGCAAGCGTGCCAGATATGGGGTCAAGCTCTACAAGCTCTGTGACAGGGCAACAGGCTATACATGGAGCTTTTCGGTTTATGAGGGAAAAGATAGTCACGTAGAGCCGGAGAACTGTCCAGATTACATAGGGAGCGCTGGCAAGATAGTGTGGAACTTGGTGTCACCCTTATTCGGAAAGGGGTACCACTTGTACGTGGACAATTATTACACGAGCGTGCCACTGTTTAGTCACTTGTTTGATCATCAGATTGGAGCATGTGGCACCGTGCGACCTAATCGCCAGGGCTTTCCCCAGCGGCTTGTAGATTCCCCTCTTAGGCTGGGGGAGAGAGCCTGCTTGAAGTGTAATAATTTGCTCGCTGTGAAGTGGAGGGATAATAGGAATGTTTTCGTTCTTACCTCCCTTCATGCAGACACGACAGTCCAAATTCGTACGGCGGCTGGTGTTGTGACGAAACCCCTCTGTGTCCACGAGTATAACCTTAATATGGGAGGGGTGGACCTCAACGACCAGTTGTTGGCGCCGTACCTAGTTGTCCGTAAGGCTAGACGCTGGTACAAAAAAGTGTCTATTTATTTGTTCCAATTGGCTTTTCTGAATGCTCATGTGCTATACGGAGCTTCAGGCGGGAGGTTACCCTTCCTTGAATTCCTGGAAGAGGTTCTCACAGACCTTCTGTTTCCAGACGGTTCTGCACCTCACCATTCCGAACCAAATGCAGTTAGCCGGCTGTATGAGAGGCATTATCCTTATGTCCTCCCGAGTACCCCTACCCAACGAGCCCCCCAAAAAAGATGTCGTGTCTGTACCAAGCGCGGATGTAGGCGTGACACCCGTTATTATTGTCCACGCTGTCCTGACAATCCTGGTCTCTGCGTTGGTGAATGTTTTGAACGCTACCACTCACTAGTGAGGTTTTAGCGTAGGGTACAGCATTTCACAGGCTAGGATACACTTTCACAGGGTCTCAAGAATGCCATCGCATTTTGAGACCCGACCGTTAGTTAAAATTATAGTTACAGGGTCTCAAGAATGCCATCGCATTTTGAGACCCGACCGTTACAGTTAAAATTATAGTTATAGTTTAAAAAAAAAGTGTAAAAAAATAAAAAAAAAGTACAAAAAAAAAAAAAAAAAACCCCAAAAAAATATAAAATAAAAAAACCAAAAATAGTTGTCGTTTTATTGTTCTCTCTCTCTCTCTCTCTCTCTCTCTCTCTCTCTCTCTATTGTTGCTCTTTTTTACTCTATTCTATTCTGCAATGTTTTATTATGTTTTATCATGCTTGCTTTTCAGGTATGTAATTTTGTTTACTGTGTTTTATTGTTAACCATTTTTTTGTTTTCAGGTGCGCCATTCAGTTGCAGCGCGGATTTATTTATCTTGACAGCAACAGCGTTTGCTCCCACGATACATAAAGCCACGACTCCAACGCTGTAGGAGGTGATTTCACCACCACAGTTAAAAAAAAGAGCATATATGCCGAAGCATGGGGGCAGCAGAGGGCGGAGGAGCGATTTTGCTCCTAATGCCACGTACATATGGTCGAAAAAAGTCCGACCATGTGTACGTGGCATAACTTTTTTGCGGGAGGATGCCCCCATGCTTCGGCATATATATATTTTAGGCACCGGTTGCGTTAACAAAATGTTTTATTTTTTAGTATTTGCTTTGCAGGTATGGTATGGTAAGGTCTTACTGTTATACTGTAATGTTACTTTGTTTTAATGTTAACCATTATTTGCTTAGCAGGTACGCCATTCAGTTGCAGCGTGGATTTATTTATCTTGACAGCAACAGCGTTTGCTCCCACGATATACATAAAGCCGCGACTCCAACGCTGTAGGAGGTGATTTCACCACCACAGTTAAAAAAAAAGAGCATATATGCCGAAGCATGGGGGCAGCAGAGGGCGGAGGAGCGATTTTGCTCCTAATGCCACGTACATATGGTCGAAAAAAGTCCGACCATGTGTACGTGGCATAACTTTTTTGCGGGAGGATGCCCCCATGCTTCGGCATATATAAATGGTGCATGTATGCCCATCATTAGAAGTGGGTGGATGAAGGAAGGTATTCTAATGGTGGGCATACCCACCGCACCATTGGGAAAGCATTTTATCACACCGATCTTGGTGTGGTCAGATGCTTTGAGGGCAGAGGAAAGATCTAGGGTCTAATAGACCCTTTTTTTCAAAAAAAGAGTACCTGTCACTGCCTATTGCTATCATAGGGGATATTTACATTCCCTGCGATAACAATAAAAATGACAACTAAGAAAAAAAAAATGGAAGGAACAGTTTAAAAATAAAATAAAAAAGCTAAATAAAAAGAAAAACTAAAAAAAAAAAAAAAAAAAAGCACCCCTGCCCCCCCTTCTCTTGCGCAAAGGCGAACACAAGCGTTGGTCTGGCGTCATATGTAAACAGCAATTGCACCATGCATGTGAGGTATCACCGCGAAGGTCAGATCGAGGGCAGTAATTTTAGCAGTATACCTCCTCCGTGAATCTAATGTGGTAACCTGTAAAGGCTTTTAAAGGCTTTTAAAAATGTATGTAGTTTGTCGCCACTGCGTGTTTGTGCGCAATTTTAAAGCATGTCATGTTTGGTATCCATGTACTCGGCCTAAGATCATATTTTTTATTTCATCAAAAATTTGAGCAATATAGTGTGTTTTAGTGCATTAAAATAAAAAAAAGTGTATTTTTTCCACAAAAAATGCGTTTGAAAAATCGCTGCGCAAATACTGTGTGGAAAAAAAAAATGCAACACCCACCATTTTAATCTGTAGGGCCTTTGCTTTAACAATATATATAGTGTTTGGGGGTTCAACGTAATTTTCTTGCAAAAAAAAAAAAATGTTTTCATGTAAACAAAAAGTGTCAGAAAGGGCTTTATCTTCAAGTGGTTAGAAGAGTGGGTGACGTGTGACATAGGCTTCTAAATGTTGTGCATAAAATGCCAGGACAGTTCAAACCCCCCCCAAATGACCCCATTTTGGAAAGTAGACACCCCAAGCTATTTGCTGAGAGCAATGTTGAGCCCATTAAATATTTTTTTTTTTTGGTCCCAAGAGATTGAATAATGAAAAAAAAAATAAATAATATTTTTTTTTTACAAAAAGTTGTCACTAAATGATATATTGCTCAAACATGCCATGGGCATATGTGGAAATACACCCCAAAATACATTCTGTTGCTTCTCCTGAGTACGGGGATACCACATGTGTGGGACTTTTTGGGAGCCTAGCCGCGTACGGGACCCCAAAATCCAAGCACCGCCTTCAGGCTTTCTAAGGGTGTAATTTTTTTATTTCACTCCTCACTGCCAATCACAGTTTCGGAGGCCATGGAATGCCCAGATGGCACAAACCACCCCCAAATGACCCCATTTTGGAAAGTAGACACCCCAAGCTATTTGCTGAGAGGTATGGTGAGTATTTTGCAGATCTCGCTTTTTGTCACAAAGTTTTGAAAATTGAAAAAAGAAAAAAAAAAATGTTTTTTTTTTACTTTACTTTCTTCATTTTCAAAAACACATGAGAGCTGTAAAATACTCACCATGCCTCTCAACAAATAGCTTGGGGTGTCTACTTTCCAAAATGGGGTCATTTGGGGGGGTTTTGTGCTATTTTGGAATTTTATGGCCTTCGAAACTGTGATAGGTAGTGAGGAGTGAAATCAAAAATTTGCACCCTTAGAAATGCTGAAGGCGGTGCTTGGGTTTCGGGGCCCCGTACGCGGCTAGGCTCCCAAAAAGTCCCACACATGTGGTATCCCCATACTCAGGAGAAGCAGCAAAATGTATTTTGGGGTGCAATTCCACATATAACCATGGCATGTGTGAGCAATATATCATTTAGTGACAACTTTTTGAATAAATTTTTTTTATTTATTTTTTTTGTCTTTATTCAATCACTTGGGACTAAAAAAAAAAAAATATTCAATGGGCTCAACATGCCTCTCAGCAAATAGCTTGGGTGTCTACTTTCCAAAATGGGGTAATTTGGGGGGGTTTTGTGCCATCTTGGCATTTTATGGTCTTCAAAACTGTGATAGGTAGTGATAGGTAGTGAGGAGTGAAATCAAAAATTTATGCCCTTAGAAATCCTGAAAGCGGTGCTTGGTTTTCGGGGTCCCGTATGCGGATAGGCTCCCAAAAAGTCCCACACATGTGGTATCCCCGTACTCAGGAGAAGCAGCAGAATGTATTTTGGGGTGTAATTCCACATATGCCCATGGCATGTGTGGGCAATATATCATTTAGTGACAACTTTGGGCAAAAAAAAAAAAAAGTTTGTAATATTCCCGCAACTTGTGGCAAAATATAAAATATTCCATGTACTCAACATGCCTCTCAGCAAAAAGCTTGGGGTGTCTACTTTCCAAAATGGGGTCATTTGGGGGGTTTTTGTGCTATTTTGGCATTTTATGGCCTTCGAAACTGTGATAGGTAGTGAGGAGTGAAATCAAAAATTTGCACCCTTAGAAATGCTGAAGGCGGTGCTTGGGTTTCGGGGCCCCGTACGCGGCTAGGCTCCCAAAAAGTCCCACACATGTGGTATCCCCATACTCAGGAGAAGGAGCAAAATGTATTTTGGGGTGCAATTCCACATATAACCATGGCATGTGTGAGCAATATATCATTTAGTGACAACTTTTTGAATACATTTTTTTTTGTCTTGATTCAATCACTTGGGACTAAAAAAAAAAATATTCAATGGGCTCAACATGCCTCTCAGCAAATAGCTTGGGGTGTCTACTTTCCAAAATGGGGTCATTTGGGTGGGTTTTGTGCCATCTTGGCATTTTATGGCCTTCAAAACTGTGATAGGTAGTGAGGAGTGAAATCAAAAATTTATGCCCTTAGAAATCCTGAAGGCGGTGCTTGGTTTTCGGGGTCCCGTATGCGGATAGGCTCCCAAAAAGTCCCACACATGTGGTATCCGCATACTCAGGAGAAGCAGCAGAATGTATTTTGGGGTGTAATTCCACATATGCCCATGGCATGTGTGGGCAATATATCATTTAGTGACAACTTTGGGCAAAAAAAAAAAAAGTTTGTAATATTCCCGCAACTTGTGGCAAAATATAAAATATTCCATGTACTCAACATGCCTCTCAGCAAATAGCTTGGGGTGTCTACTTTCCAAAATGGGGTCATTTGGGGGGGTTTTGTGCTATTTTGGCATTTTATGGCCTTCGAAACTGTGATAGGTAGTGAGGAGTGAAATCAAAAATTTGCACCCTTAGAAACCCTGAAGGCGTTGATTGGGTTTCGGGGCCCCGTGCGCGGCTAGGCTCCCAAAAAGTCCCACACATGTGGTATCCCCATACTCGGGAGAAGCAGCAAAATGTATTTTGGGGTGCATCTCCACATATAACCATGGCATGTGTGAGCAATATATCATTTAGTGACAACTTTATGAAAATTTTTTTTTTTTTTTGTCTTTATTCAATCACTTGGGACTAAAAAAAAAAAATATTCAATGGGCTCAACATGCCTCTCAGCAAATAGCTTGGGGTGTCTACTTTCCAAAATGGGGTCATTTGGGGGGGTTTTGTACTTCCCTGCCATTTTAGCACCTCAAGAAATGAGATAGGCAGTCATAAATTAAAAGCGGTGTAAATGCCAGAAAATGTACTCTAGTTTGTAGACGCTATAACTTTTGCGCAAACCAATAAATATACGCTTATTGGCATTTTTTTTACTAAAGACATGTGGCTGAATACATTTTGGCCCAAATGTTTGACTAAAATTGAGTTTATTGGATTTTTCTTATAACAAAAAGTAGAAAATATATTTTTTTTTCAAAATTTGCGGTCTTTTTCCGTTTATAGCGCAAAAAATAAAAATCACAGAGGCAATCAAATACCATCAAAAGAAAGCTCTATTTGTGGGAAGAAAAGGACGCAAATTTTGTTTGGTTACAACATTGCATGACCGCGCAATTACCAGTTAAAGCAGTGCAGTGCAAAATTGAAAAAAGACCTCTGGTCCTTTGGCTGCCAAATGGTCCGGGGCTGAAGTGGTTAAAGAAGCCTATCCTGCTTCTAACACTGTTTTACTTCATCAGCTCATCCCCCACAGCTATTACCTCTTGTATCAATTGACCCTTTCTTTTAAGATTGTAAGCTCTAACGAGCAGGGCCCTCTGATTCATCTTGTACCAAATTGTAATGTAATTGTAATGTCTGCCTTTATTGTGTTAAGCGCTGCGCAAACTGTTGACACTATATAAATCCTGTATAATAATTAAAGCAGATCTCTTTCTTTCTTTCTAAATGATTGAGTTCTGCTTTTATTCTCTAAATTTCCAACAAATTCAACTAGACCCAGGGATGTAGAATAATTGAGATGAGGGGTAGGAATTTGTATATATGGCTTATGGTGTATATGCCTGTTGGTGGGTGAGCTAGAGTTTTACAAATGGCTGGAAGGTTACAATTATAATGCCTATAAGTACATACAAATGGCAATGGGGTAAACATATTGTCGACAGACCAGAACATTGGGCTGTATTATTGTAAAAATGTAGTACACGTGTCACAAAGTGCACAGTGGATGAAGCTGGTACAAGAACAATATCACATTTTCCTTGAAGTGCCTAAGGACAAATGCCCAGGGTGTTTATATGGTAGTGTGTACAGTACATATTAAGTTAACAGGAACCATGAAGAAGATTAAAGAAGCAGTTGATATTATTTCCTGGTTCCATTTGGCAGATTCAGTAGAACATACATACCCCTTAAAACTCGCCAGAGAACTTGAGTTTCAACAGGAGGAAAAGCAGATTTACTGTGCAAGTTTCCCCGAACACTTACTCACAAGCTCTGAAAACATATGAATGCTTGACTATTTGTACTGTTGTTATGGAACCAATAAAAAGGGGAGATATGCATAATAAATGCAAAGAGTAGGATGTGTATAAAGCTTAAATCGTACAGACCCCCATCTAAACAAACACTGTATGCAGACATTTCCACTATAGCAGCTGTACTTTCTGCATCAATTCAAAGAGTGGGAGCTAAGGCAAATGAGTCAAACATCTTTTTAACTACGGATTTAAATTGAGGTGAAGATAAAAGAGTGGCCATCAGCTTTCGACAGAAAAGAAGGGGAAGCCTTGTGAATAGGTAAACTTGCTGAATTTGCTCTACTAAGGCATGAACCATCTATCCTTATCCTGTTGATCAGATTTTGAATATCTGAATACTTCCATTCAGCAAGCTAACATCTTACAAAACCAGAATAACAAACCAGAATAGATCGAATCCGTTTTGAAGTGTTTCATATGCAGAGAACAGACTGATTCTGTAATAGTATTGATATTACATTTTATGGTAAATGTAATATGGAAGTGTTAAGCAGCATGAAAACACCACATCTGAAGTCCTTTTAGGAGTTGCTTAATAAAATGTAGGTTACATGCAAAAGCAATGGGATTGATTTACTAAAGGCAAATAGACTGTGCACTTTGCAAAGACAGTTGCTCCAGATCTTAGTAAATGAGCAGAAGCTGTGCCGACTTTCATCATCCAACCATGTGCAAGCAAAAATGCCATTTTATAAATTTTCCTTGCACGTGATTGGGTATTCTTTGTAAAGTGAAACTTTACCTCATTTACTAAGCTCTGGAGCAACTGCAATTGCAGTGTCTATTAGCCTTTAATCTTTTGAGTCTAGTAATTTGTTGCAATTAAAGTGATTCTAAAGGCAAACGTTTTTTTTTTTTTACCTTAATGTATTCTAGCATTAAGAATTAACAAAGTTGGGAGCCTGGTCCCCAATCAGGCTGCCAGAAGGACTTGAGGGCATTTGGACTATTGCGGTACATTAAAAAGGTAATACAATATTAAAATGATAAAACAATTATGTAAAAATTATACAGTTGATTTTATTGATGCAGAAAAACAAATCATCAGTAGGGATGGGCCCGGTGTTCGATTCGAACCCACGTTCGAATCGAACATCGGGCCTTCAACCGCTCGTTGAGCCCAGAACTATTTGGGCCGTTCGCATCAAATTTGTGTGATGCGAACGCCCCACAATGCACTGCGCCAGTCGCAGTGCATTGCTGGCTCATGATTGGCCAAGCATGCACTGTGACCCCGCATGCTTGGCCAATCATAGAGCCAGCGGCAAGGAGAGCAATAATTGGCTACAGGCAGGATGCCTGTTGCCAATTATAGCTCAGGGGGTTTAGTAAACGCCCCACACTATAAAAGGCCGCCGTGCCGGCGGCCTAGTGTAGTGTGTCCCGGCGTTAGTGAGTGACTGTCAGTCACATTAGCTGCTGTGATTCATCTGCATTGCTGACAGCATCTGCTGTTGTATTCATTCTGCTGAGTGCACTGCTGCTGACAGTATCTGCTGTGTTATACATTCTGCTGTGCTGACTGCTGAGTGGTGACATTATCTGCTGTGATTCTGGGGATTAGTCTAGTGTGTGCATGCTGTTAGTTCAGCATTGCAGTATCACATTAAACCACCTTTACCCTTCTGGCCTGTTGTCATCTAAGGCAGCCAGCCAGGCATTTGCAGGAGCTAGCGTGTGTGTGTGTGCTGTGTGAGTAGAGCACAGCACACAATAAACCACCTCAGCCTCTATCTGCCCTAAGGCCCTGTTGTTGTCATCTAAGGCAGCCACCACTTCAGCCTCTATCTGCCCTATGGCCCTGTTGTTGTCATCTAAGGCAGCCACCATCTCAGCCTCTATCTGCCCTAAGGCCCTGTTGTTGTCATCTAAGGCAGCCACCACCTCAGCCTCTATTTGCCCTAAGGCCCTGTTGTTGTCATCTAAGGCAGCCAACACCTCAGCCTCTATCTGCCCTAAGGCCCTGTTATTGTCATCTAAGGCAGCCATCTGCAGGAGTTAGTGTGTGTGCTGTGTGACTCCAGCACAATATACACTACCCACTACAATGCCTGGAAGACCGACAAGGAGAGGCAGACAGTCCCGAGGCAAGAAAACATGGCAAGCAGGCTCTGTGTCTAGAGATAACAGTGCTGGTCGTGGACGTGGTCCATCGGCATCAGCACGTGGCCATGGACACGCTTGTCCTTCTTTTCGGCAGCTGGACATGTTGAGCCGCATCATGCCGAAGGCTTGGTAGAGTGGATGACCAAGCCCTCCTCATCCTCCTCATCCTCTCTCACCCAGGCTCAGGGTACTGGCAAAGCAGCTGCCAACGCGTACTCAATGGCATCATCAGGTACCCCTTCCCTAGACCCACCATGTCCTCCTGAGGAGTCCCCCAAACTGTTTGAGCACAGTGTTGGGTTCATGCTCCAGGAGGATGCCCAGCGTTTTGAAGGTTCGGATGATGATACCCAGCTAGAGGAAGGCAGTAGCGTGAGCGCAGAGAGAGGGGATGCTCAAGGACAGCAATCTGGCAGTCATGTTCCACCAGCTGCAACTTACTGCCAGGTTTGCTCCAGTGGTGAAGAGGGAGGGGATGATGAGGTCACTGACTCCATGTGGGTGCCTGAAGGGAGAGAGGAGGAGGAGGAGGAGGCGGCGGCACATGTCCAACGAGGCAGGATGCCCTCCGGGGGCCAGCTTGAGGCCAGCACACCAACTGAATCACACCGCAGAGCTCCGCCTGTGCAGGGTGCTGCCTCTGCACATTATTACAAAAGTTCTTTGGTGTGGGCCTTTTTTGAGACGAGTGCATAAGATCGCACCACTGCTATTTGCAACATATGTCTCAAGCGTATCTCACGTGACCAAAACATCAGCCGCTTGGGCACCACAAGCATGACCAGACATATGTCGACCTGCCATGCAGCTCGTTGGCAAGCGCACATTAAAGACACACACCAAAGAACAAAGCGGACCTCTCCTTGCTCCTCATCAGCTGGGATCTCCAACCCCACTATACCTTCAGTCCTCTCTGAAAGCTGCACTGGGAGGATTGAAGGTGTAGAATTAGGTGTGTCACAGCCAAGTACTTGCAGGCACTCTGCTAGCAGTGCACCGACGTCCGATTCTACCAGGCAAATTTCCCTGCCCCAGCTGCTGGACCGTCTAAAGAAGTTTACTCCCAGCCATCCACATGCCCAGCAGTTGAACGCTAGCTTGGCTAAATTGCTAGCACTTCAACTGCTGCCTTTTCAGTTGGTAGACTCGGCCCCCTTCCGTGAGTTTGTTCAATGTGCGGTTCCTCAGTGGCAGGTTCCCAAACGCCACTTTTTCTCACGGAAGGCGATTCCGGCTCTCTACCAGCATGTGGAACGCAATGTCCATGTCTCGCTGGACAGGGTGGTCAGCAGTAAGGTGAATATTACCGCTGACTCATGGTCCAGCAGGCATGGACAGGGACGTTACCTGTCTTTCACGGCCCATTGGGTCACTCTTTTGGCAGCTGGGAAGGATGCAGGACAAGGTTCAGTAGTGTTGGAGGTTGTTCCGCCACCACGCCACCAAAATGCTACTACTGGTTGTGACACACCTGTCTCCTCCACCCCCTCCTCTTCTTCTTCCTCCATGGCCTCTTCGAGTGCTCTATTCTCGGAACCAGCGGTGCTCTGTAGTCGTCCAAGGGGCTACGCAAGTACGCAGGCAAAAAGATGCCATGCCGTGCTTGCGCTGGTGTGTTTGGGGGACAGGAGCCACACTGGGGCAGAGGTTCTGTCAGCTCTGCAGGGGCAGGCCGAGAGGTGGTTGACGCCACGCCAGCTTAAGCCAGGGATAGTGGTTTGTGACAATGGCACCAACCTCCTCTCCGCCCTGTGACAGGGACAGCTGACCCATGTGCCCTGTATGGCTCACGTCCTTAACCTGGTGGTGCAGTGGTTCTTGGGCAGGTACCCAGGCTTACAGGATGTCCTGAGGCAGGCCAGGAAAGTCTGTGTGCATTTCCGCCGATCATATAATGCCAGTGCTCAGCTGGCTGAGCTGCAAAAGGAGTTGAACCTGCCCAAGAACCGCCTTATATGTGACATGCCCACCAGGTGGAACTCAACGTTGGCACATGCAGCAAAGGGCCATCAATGAGTACCTGTGCGACTACGGCACCAGGACAGGGTCAGGGGAGCTTGGATTTTTTTCCCCACGCCAGTGGAGCATGATCAGGGATGCATGCACTGTCTTGTCACCATTTGAGGAGGCCACGAGGATGGTGAGCAGTGAGACAAGAATGGTAAACTATTGGCCATGCTGGTGGCAGATCGTCACTCTCTCACATGCATCCCAGTAATAAAAGACACGGGTGGGAATTTGGTAGACGAACCAGGGAGAATTATGCACACTTTTGTCCAATTTTACTCCAACCTATACTCGCCCATCCCATCGTATGACATGACGGCTCTGGACTCTCTCCTGATGCATTTACCCATACCAAGACTGTCGGACACGGACATGCATACCTTAGATGCTGAAATTACAAAAAAAGAAATCGAAAAGGCCATTTTTACTTTTCCTCCCAACAAAGCTCCGGGACCTGATGGTCTCCCGGCTGATTTTTATAAGGCTAATGTAGAAGTAGTGGCACCTAGGCTGAACATGCTTCTGGCATATTGCCATGAGCATTATACTTTACCGGATTCAATGCTGGACGCTTATATGGTCTTGTTATTGAAACCAGGAAAAGACCCACAGGAATGTGCCTCGTACAGACCGATAGCTTTACTTAACACAGACTTGAAAATCCTGACCAAGATACTAGCCCTCAGACTGGCGAATGTACTCCCCTCCATTGTCAACATTGACCAGACGGGCTTCATGCCAGGGAAATCTACTGACACTAACCTACGACGACTTTTCACACACCTGCAAATCCCCCCAAATCCAGATAGCAATAGAATAGTAGTATCAATAGATTTTGAGAAGGCCTTCGACTCGGTCGACTGGTTGTACATGTTTAAAGTGCTAGAGGTAATGGGATTTGGACCACGATACAGGAAGTGGGTATCCCTGCTCTACAGACGGCCGAGAGCTGCTGTGCGACTAGGAACCTCCACCTCTGATTTTTTTGAGGTGGGTAGGGGGACTAGACAGGGATGCCCACTGTCCCCCTTTCTGTTCTCTCTCGCCCTAGAACCTCTGGCAGTGGCACTCAGGTCTGATAATGCCATCAAATCCATCCGGGTAGGAACGATTGATGAAACCCTGGCTCTATATGCGGACGATATGCTGCTGTTCCTGGACGACCTGGGGGAGTCTCTGACTAATGCATTGGAAACGATAGACCGTTTTGCCACCTTCTCGGGTCTGAAAGTGAACTGGAGCAAATCCTCTATCCTGCCATTAGACTCCGGAGCTAAGGACAAGGCAGATCCTAATCTACCACTCCAGTGGGTCTCTTCTCTAAAATACCTAGGAGTCCAGGTGACTGCAGAGGTGCGGGACAACATTCCCCTTAACATACTTCCTCTAATCACGCGACTGAAACAGAAAATACAAACCTGGTCCAAACTCCCATTATCCCTTGTAGGCAGGATAAGTCTCCTAAAGATGACATTTCTTCCCGTGGTCCTGTACTTCTTACGTCATCCACCTGTCTGGATTCCGAAGTCTGTCTTTCGGAAGTTTGACAGTGTTGTTTCAACCTTTTTATGGACCCCTAAGCCCCCCCAAATAGGCTTAAAAGTGCTACAAGAGCCAGGAGAGCAAGGGGGGTTGGCGGTTCCTGACTGGCAGAAATACTACCTGGCCGGACAAATGGTTTTTGCCCGCAGGTGGTTGTTGGCAGATGATGGGGACGCGGCCACGGTTTTGGAAGCAGCCCATTTGGGATCCTTTGACAGTTTGAGATTTGCGCTATTTAGGGGCACTAGATCGGATCTTCCGTTGACGTTGACCATGAAGGCAAATATCAAGGCATGGGAGATGGCGGTAAAAACTGCCTGCCCCAGCTACAAGGGGGCTTCACCCTCAACGCCCATCTGGATGAACCCGACTCTTCCTCAATTCTATAATTTACCAGATCCTATGATCTGGGCGACGATAGGAATTAAGACGTTAAATGACATAACATCTTTTGGAGAATTACAATCTTTCCCGCAACTTAAATCTAGGCATGACCTTCCAAACCATTATTTGTTCAGATTCTTGCAGGTCCGACATGCTTTTCAAATGCAATTTCAGGAATTGAAAGTAGAATCTATACCCTCGTCCCTAGAAACGATGCTGACAAGAGAAGAACTAGCAAAACCACTGTCTGCATCGTACAAAGAATTCTTTAAAGTGACTCCCAAATCCATCACAAAGTGCAGGGGAAAATGGGAGAGAGAAGTCCCAGAGATTCAGGGGGAGGATTGGGATGACATGTGGACTCAACCCTTCAGGAACCTGGTATCAGCCAGGGATAAATTGATTCAATTTAAATTTTTACACAGGAGTTACTACACTCCGGCCAGACTGGGGAAGATTTTATATTCTGGCATTGTCCTCTAGTCCAGAGATTCTGGGTGGATGTTACTACTTGCATTACAGAACTTATTTCAGTCCCGATTCCAATGAATATTAGCGTTTGTCTCTTGGGGTTAGTGGATGATGTGGTGCCCTCAAGGGCCATGCGTACGATGCTAAGTATACTGCTCTTTTATGGTAAGAAGATAATCCTATTAGCTTGGAAAAAAACGGTGGCTCCTAGTGTGGCTGCCTGGAAAGGCCTAGTGAACTCAATGTTACCCTATTACAGAGCCACATATGAAAGTAGAGGGTGTATGAAGAAATTTGACAGGGTGTGGCACTCATGGCTTAACTCTGACAGTACTGTAGGATGAGTGAATCCTGAGTGGAGCAGGGCGGCTAACCGTCCTGCCCCCCAAGGAATTTGAAGCAGTCCACCCAGGAAATTTTGCACCTTGATCTTGCAAAGCTGGAGCATACTTGAATGTATGAGCCAATCTTGGTGAATCCGTACACTGGTCGAGATGTGACTGGGGGGGGGGGGGTAAGGGGGGGGGTTTGATATGTTATTGCAGTTAGTTGGTCTATGTTAGACAGTTGGCCTTTGCCTTTTGGATGCAGTCGTGTGGACGCATCAACGTTTGTATGTTATACATATGCAAAAATTTTCAATAAAAAGATTTTTCAAAAAAAAAAGGATGGTGAGCAGTGACAGTGCATGCATCAGTGACACTGTACCTCTTGTCCACCTGTTGGAGCATACGCTGCGTGGGATAATGGACAGGGTACTTGAGGCAGAACAGAGGCAGGAAGAGGAGGACTTCCTTGCCTCTCAAGGCCCCCTATATCCAGACAGTGTTCCTTCTCTCCCACCCATCACACAGGAAGAGGATGGGAAGGAGGAGGATTGTGTCCGCATGGAGGTGGAGCCTGGCACTCAGCTTCAGCAGCAGCAGTCTTTTAGGGATGATTTACAGTCCCAACAAACCAGTGGACTTGTAAGTGGCTGGGAGGAGCTGGCTGCGGATCATGTCGTCCTCAGTGACCCAGAAGACTCCAGACCTCAGCTAACCTACGTTGCATGGCCTCCCTGATCCTGCAAAGCCTGCGGAAGGATCCTCGTATTCTTCGGATCAAGGAGAGGGACCATTACTGGCTGGCCACTCTCCTTGATCCACGGTACAAGGGTAAGGTTGCGGACCTTATCTTGCCATCGCAGAGGGAGCAGAGGATGAGACATGTCCGGGAGTCCTTGCAGAAAGGTCTGTGCAACGCGTTCCCAGAGACTGGGAGGTTACAAACTCCTGGTCCTGGACGACGAGTTGCTGAGGCTTCGGTCAGCAGCAGATGGAGCGGTGGGAAAGGTGGACGTCTGACCGATGCGTTCAGACAATTTTTTAGTCCGCAGCCCCAAGGTATGATCGGTTCCAGCAACCATCGCCAGCGCCTGATATACATGGTGCAGGAATACCTAGGGGCAAGGTCAGACTTGGACACCTTTCCCACCGAAAATCCTCTGGCTTACTGGGTCTTGAGGATGGATTGCACAGTATGCAATTGAGCTACTGGCCTGTCCTGCATCCAGCGTTCTTTCCCAACGCACATTCAGTGCTGCTGGAGGCTTTGTCAGCGATCACAGGGTGCGCCTGTCCACCGACTCGGTTGATCGTCTGACCTTCATAAAGATGAATCAGTCTTGGATCACCACCAGCTACCAGGCACCTGAAGCTGATATAACTGAATAATTTATAATGTCACATCCCTTCAAGATTGCCTATGCTGATGCTGAGTGACTATCCTGTTATGTTGACTGACTATCCTCTTCCTCCTCAATGATCCTGATGATAGCTTGGAAGGAATTTTTGTGTCTGGGTGCCACCACCAGTGCCTAAGGCCCAATTTTTCAGCCCCTGTTTAACAGGGGCGTATAATTACAATTTTTTATGCAATGCTTTGCAACAAGTCTGACTGCTGTGCTCCAAGTACAGTATCTGTGAGGGGTTGCAGTGTTGTGGCACCAGCACCAGTGCCTAAGGCACAATTTTTAAGCCCCTGTTCAACAGGTGCATGCAATTACAATGCCCACCAAGAGTAACTGTGAGGGCTTACAGTCTTGTGGCAACACCAACATCTAATGGGGCAAATTTCTGCAGAGTATATACGGCAGGCCCCTACTTTCAAACATCCCACTAACAAACGACTCCTACTTGCAAACGGAAGGAGAAAACAGGAAGTGAGAGGAAATCTACCCCTAGGAAGGGAAATTCTATCCTGTTAGATTTAATTTGGGAAAAAGGTATCTCCTCTCTACTGATGCTTTATCACCAATCCTTGTTTCAATAAAAACCCCACTTTTCCAAAAACATTTGTCATTGGGACGGAAAGTGAGGTGAAATGTTCTGAACAGGTGCACAGACAGCAAAACAAATGTTACAGGGGTGATAACCCTTCCCTATGTTCTCCAAAAAGCTTAAAAATGTATTTTTTTGGATGGAGCTACACTTAAAAATGTACCTGTTCAAAATTACAAACAGATTCTACTTAAGAACAAACCTACAGTCCCTGTCTTGTTTTCACCGCCTGTATACTGCTGTTCAGAGTATATAGGGTTGTAGGTATAGGGTTTTTTTTTTGGGTGTGGGGTTCCCCTTAATATCCATACAAGACCCAAAGGGGCTGGTAATGGGCTGGGGTGGGGGGGGGGGGTGATGGTGCCATTTTTCTCAAAGATTTTCATCCATATTGCCAGGACAAGACATGACATTAAAGCCGCAAGCAGTTTTAAATGGCTTCTTTTTTTCCCTTTACAAATGTCATTTGTTGCAGGTACAGTTCTAAACACGGGAAACACATGCCACTTCACAGGCATACTTTAGACACCCCCCAGATACCATATTTAAAGGAATATTTCACTTTTTTTTTTCACTTTATGCATCATTAAAATGACTGCTCCCGAAAAAAAAACGTCCGTTTTTAAAACTTCTTTTTGCATTGATACCTCCTGGGGCAGGACCCGGGTCCCCAAACCTGTTTTATGACATTAACATGCATATTGGCCGTTATAATTAGCAGTTTAGATTTCGAACGTTTGCGTCCATTGTAACTAATAGGGTTCGAATATTTGCGCAAACTTTCGGTCCGTTCGCATGTTCTGGTGCGAACCGAACCCGGGGGTGTTCGGCTCATCCCTAATCATCAGTTATACATTAGAACATGATAGCAGTACAGGTATATCACCAGTGGAGTAATTAACCCCAAAGGGGGAGATTTACAGTAGGACAATTGATCACAGATGTAATTTTGCTCGACTAGTTTCGCGGACAATGGCCGCTTCAATCGGGAGGGAATCTGTAGAGGTTTTGATTGTTTAATCAGAAAAAAAAAAAAAACAATGCAGTTGCCAAAAGACAAGAGCAATAAAAGCTTATAATACAGCATCATAATTAAGCAAGGTATTAATGAAATTAAAAAAAGGGAGGGAGCTAGGCTACTTACCCATGTCCCAGCAGACACCAGGCGCTGGGCTCCGCCACCAAGAAATGCTCCCCCGCGGCGACCCGGGGGAGCTGCCAAAATGATGGATAGGAATCTGGGTAGATAAAATAAAGGAATTGGGTATATTGGGGTTGCCAAACTAGAAACAAGTGAACCAGTGGAGAGTAAGATAGTAAAGAAGATACTAAAATAAATTGGTGATAGATGTCAAATAGTGGTGGAGGTGTGCAGGGTGCGCAATAGGGAAGGAGTAAGGGAGAAAAAATGGTGAACATAATAAAAATTGGGTGAGTGACAAAAAAAGTGTTTGGGGACCTGGGTCCTGCCTCAGGGGACATGTATCAATGCAAAAAGAAGTTTTAAAAACTGAAGTTTTTTCAGGAGCAGTGATTTTAATAATGCTTAATGTGAAACAATAAAAGTGTAATATTCCTTTAAATGTTGTACCTGGGGGGTGTCTATAGTATGCCTGTGAAGGGGCGCATGTTTCCCGTACTTAGAACTGTCCCTGCACAAAGTGTCATTTTTGCAGGAAAAAAAGCAATTTAAAATCACTCGCGGCTAATGAATTGTCGGCTCCCGTAACACAGAGAACAGTCATTCATTGAAAGTCATTGATAAAAAAAAAGTCATTGATAAAAAAAAAAAAAGCGTGGGGGTCCCCCCAAATTACCAGGCCCTTCAGGTCTGCTATGGATATTAAGGGGAACCCCGGCCAAAAAAAAAAATGGAGTGGGGTCCCCCTCAAAATCCATACCAGACCCTTGAGGTCTGGGATGGATTTTAAGGGGAACCCCGGCCAGAAAAAAAAAAGCGTGGGGTCCCCCTCAAAATCCATACCAGACCCTTATCCGAGCACGCAACCTGGCAGGCCGCAGGAAAAAAGCGCCCCCCCCTCCCTCCTGAACCATACCAGGCCACATGCCCTCAACATTGGGAGGGTGCTTTGGGGGTCTGTGACCCCTCAAAGCACATTGTTTCTATGTTGATGAGGACAAGGGCCTCTTCCCCACAACCCTGGCCATTGGTTGTGGGGGTCTGCGGGCGGGGGCCTTATCGGAATCTGGAAGCCCCCTTTAACAAGGGGACCCCCAGATCCCGCCACCCCCCCTGTGCAAAATGGAAAGGTGGTACAAAAGTACCCCTACCATTTCACAAAAAAAGTGACAAAAATGACAGGAGACGGTCTTTGACAATTCCTTTATTAAAATCTTCTTTCCCCCTCTTTCTTCTGGTCTTCTTCCTTTCTTCATTCTTCGGTTTCTTCATCTTCTCCTTCCGGCATCTTCTATCTTCTTCTTCCTCCGATCCGCTTCTTCTTGCTGTGGTCTTCTCGTCCGGCATCTTCTTCCACGGCGTCGGCGTCTCTTCTTGGGGAAATGGGGAAAGCCATAGGGAAGTCCCCATGACGTCCCCGTGCATCAGAGGGGGCGTGGTCACCAGGTGGCCCCGCCCTCCATTATAAAAGACCATTCAGACGCAGCGAAGCCTCACACAGCGGGAGCCTCCCATTGCGCGGAGCGGCCCAAGAAGAGACGCCGGCGCCGTGGAAGAAGATGCCAGACGAGAAGACCACAGCAAGAAGAAGCGGATCGGAGGAAGAAGAAGATGGAAGAAGATGCCGGAAGGAGAAAATGAAGAAACCGAAGGATGAAGAAAGGAAGAAGGAAGAAGACCAGAAGAAAGAAGATGAAAGAAGATTTTAATAAAGGAATTGTCAAAGACCGTCTCCTGTCATTTTTACCATTTTTGTCACTTTTTTGGTGAAATGGTAGGGGGGGCCGGGATCTGGGGGTCCCCTTGTTAAAGGGGGCTTCCAGATTCCGATAATCCCCCCGCCCGCAGACCCCCACAACCAATGGCCAGGGTTGTGGGGGAAGAGGCCCTTGTCCTCATCAACATGGGGACAAGGTGCTTTGAGGGGTCACAGACCCCAAAAGCACCCTCCCAATGTTGAGGGCATGTGGCCTGGTATGGTTCAGGAGGGAGGGGGGGCGCTCTCGTCCCCCCCTCTTTTCCTGCGGCCTGCCAGGTTGCATGCTCGTATAAGGGTCTGGTATGGATTTTGAGGGGGACCCCACGCCATTTTTTTATTATTTTGTGGCCGGGGTTCCCCTTAAAATTCATCCCAGACCTCAAGGGTCTGGTATGGATTTTGAGGGGGACCCCACGCCATTTTTTTTGGCCGGGGTTTCCCTTAATATCCATAGCAGACCTGAAGGGCCTGGTAATTGAATTTGGGGGGACCCCCACGCTTTTTTTTTTGTTTTTTTGTTTTTTATCAATGACTTTTTTTTTTATCAATGTCTTTCAATGAATGACTGTTCTCTATGTTAGGGGAACCGGCAATTTATTAGCCGCAGATGGCTGCCTTAGATGACACAACAGGCCAGAAGGGTAAAGGTGATTTAATGTGATACTGCAATGCTGTACTAACAGCACGCACACACTAATCCCCAGAATCACAGCAGATAATGTCAGCAGTCAGCAGCACTCAGCAGAATAATCACAGCACAGATAATGTCAGACTCTGCAGCACTGCAGAATGGATCACAGAAGATAATGTCACTGACAGGCTGGAACACACTACACGAGGCCGCCGGCGCGGCGGCCTTTTATAGTGTGGGGCGTGTACTAAACCCCCTGAGCTATAATTGGCCACAGGCATCCTGCCTGTGGTCAATTATTGCTCTCCTCGCCGCTGGCTCTATGATTGGCCAAGCATGAGGGGTCACAGTGCATGCTTGGCCAATCATGAGCCAGCAATGCACTGCGACTGGCGCAGTGCATTGTGGGCCGTTCGCGTCACACAAATTTGATGCGAACGGCCCAAATAGTTCTGGGCTCAAAGAGTGGTCGAACGCCCGATGTTCGAATCGAACACCGGGCCCATCCCTACTCAGAATAACAAAAGGTAGGAATCTGCAACAAAGTTTGTTAAAACCCTTGCAATGTACATAGTAGAGACAATGGCTTAATTCCAGACATAGAGAAATGTATTTTAACATTTGACAAAGCCTTATATTCCTTTAGGTCTGCCATCAAACTGGGCAAGGTTATCAATGGATTTATATATTTTTTTAATAAACACAAGGTTACACTTAACTGCTCTGTGCAATGTTATCACACAGAATGGTCTCTTACCTCTTCTGGAATCCCTCACTGGTGTTCTACCGCTCCTTCTATGTAAGGCTGCCCCCATAGCTATAGTCTATAAACGTACACTCTCTGAACTCCCTTTCTTACAGGATTTTACTGACAGCAGCCTAACGAATCCGTCAGACAATTCAATCGTGTGTGGGCTCCATCGGACCTTTGCTGTCCAAAAATCTGACGGACTTTAGAAAGAACATGTTTCACATTTTTCCGCCGGAACTCCGGAAGTTCCTATTGAGAAATCCGTTAGTTTGTGTGCTAGTCCGACGGACAAAAAACAACTCTAGGGCAGCTATTGGCTACTGGCTATGAACTTCCTTATTCTAGTCAGGTCATACGTCATCACATTCAAATCCGTCGGACTTTGGTGTGATTGTGTGTGGCCAAGTCCGTTCATTCGGAAAGTCCGTCGGGAAGACCGTCGGACCTAGTCCGTCGAAAAGTCCAGTCATGTGTATGCGGCATAAGGCTCCTGCTTCTGTCTCCTGTCAGAGAAGGAAGTGAGCTGAGGCTGGCACAGCACTGGACATGACTCAGGTATGTGTTTAGGGTAGGGGTAGGAAGCACAGTTAGTGGGATGTTTTTTGGCTTAATGCAGGAAATGCATTAAGGCAAACAACTGTTCAAACACACACAGTTTTAGCAGAATGTTATATAAGACAATCTCTGAGGGAAAAAAACACAAACACACATAGCACTGGTAACTTAAATTGGATAGTTGGTGAGATAAGGAAAGAGGGCTATGGACTGGAAAACATTACAATAACAAAACCATCAATAAAAGCATACACCAAGCCTTGAAAACCCAAAGAAAAAAACCTCCTACAATACAAAAAAAAAAAAAACTGATAATTGTGTACCTCTAGTACCACATACAATCCAGCATTAAAAGGGATAAGCTAATCAAAGATCCACAACCCATCATAACCGAGGATGAAACGCTGAAAGAAATATTCGAACAACCCCCAGTGCTAGGTTTCAGGCAACCACTAAACTTCAGACATAAATTAATCAGTAGGAAACTTCATTATGGTTATGAAGGTGTAAATAGGAACCAAGCTTTGTAATTAAAAACGCTGCAAACTGTGCAAGCAGACCCACTGATTCACTGACACTGAATCCCTTGAGCTCCTCTAATCTTCACGGTGGTATCTTCCTCAAGCTTCACCCCCACCTCTCTGCTGGGTCCCTAGCTTGGCACTCCTGATTAGGGTTGAGCGAACCCGAATTGTAAAGTTCGGGTCCGTACCGGACTTTTGGGTGTTTGGGTCCCGGACCCGAACAATTGACTGTATGTTCGGGTTCGGTGATGTAATGGTGCTTTTTAAAATGTCTTTTAAAAGCACTCGCGGCTATATGAATTGTCGGTTCCACGTAATACAGAGAACAGTCATTGAAAGTCATTGATTTTTAAAAAGTTATTGTCATAAAAAGTGTTTGGGGACCCGGGTCCTGCCCCAGGGGACATGTATCAATGCAAAAAAACTTTTAAAAATGGACGTTTTTTCGGGAGCAGTGATTTTAATAATGCTTAAAGTGAAACAATAAAAGTGTAATATTCCTTTAAATTTCGTACCTGGGGGTGTCTATAGTATGCCTGTAAAAGGGCGCATGTTTCCCGTGCTTAGAACTGTCCCTGCACAAAGTGTCATTTTTGCAGGAAAAAAAGCACTTTAAAGCACATTTAAAATCACTTGCGGCTTTAATGAATTGTCGACTCCCGTAATACAGAGAACAATCATTCATTGAAAGTCATTGATTAAAAAAAAAAAAGTAATTGATTAAAAAAAAAAAGCGTGGGGGTTCCCCCAAATTCAATTACCAGGCCCTTCAGGTCTGCTATGGATATTAGCGTCAAATTAAAAAAAAATGCGTGGGGTTCCCCCTAAATATCCATACCAGACCCTTCAGGTCTGGGATGGATTTTAAGGGGGACCCCGCGCCAAAAACAAAATGGCGTGGGGTCCCCCTCAAAATCCATACCAGACCCTTATCCGAGCACGCAACCTGGCAGGCCGCAGGAAAAGAGGGGGGAAGTCTGTGACCCCTCAAAGCACCATGTCCCCATGTTGATGGGGACAAGGGCCTCATCCCCACAACCCTCGCCATTGGTTGTAGGGGTCTGCGGGCGGGGGGCTTAACAAGGGGACCCCCAGATCCCGGCCTCCCCCCTGTGTAAAAAAGGTAAGGGGGTAGAAAAGTACCCCTACCATTTCACCAAAAAAGTGACAAAAATGTTAAAAATGACAGGAGACAGTCTTTGACAATTCCTTTATTAAAGTCTTCTTTCATCTTCTTTCTTCTGGTCTTCTTCCTTTCTTCATCCTTCGGTTTCTTCATCTTCTTCCATCTTCTTCTTCCATCTTCTTCTTCCTCCAATCCGCTTCTTCTTGCTCTGGACTTCTCGTCTGGCATCTTCTTCCACGGCATCTCTTCTTCTGTGTCGGGCCGCTCCGCGCAATGGGAGGCTCCCGCTGTGTGAGGCTTCGCTTCATCTGACAGGTCTTTTATAATGGAGGGCGGGGCCACCTGGTGACCCCGCCCCCCTCTGATGCATGGGGACGTCATGGGGACTTCCCTATGGCTTTCCCCATGACGTCAGAGGGGGGTGGGGGTCTGGTATGGATTTTGAGGGGGACCCCACTTTTTTTTTATTTGACGCGGGTTTCCCCTTAATATCCATAGCAGACCTGAAGGGCCTGGTAATTGAATTTGGGGGAGCCCCCACGCTTTTTTTTTTTTTTTTTACTCAATGACTTTCAATGAATGACTGTTCTCTGTGTTACGGGAGCCGACAATTTATTAAAGCCGCGAGTGATTTTAAATAGCTTTTTTTCCTGCAAAAATGACACTTTGTGCAGGGACAGTTCTAAGCACGGGAAACATGCGGCCTTTTACAGGCATACTATAGACACCCCCCAGGTACGAAATTTAAAGGAATATTACACTTTTATTGTTTCACTTTAAGCATTATTAAAATCACTGCTCCCGAAAAAACTGTTGTTTTTAAAAGTTTTTTTTGCATTGATACATGTCCCCTGGGGCAGGACCCGGGTCCCCAAACACTTTTTATGACAATAACTTTTTAAAAAACAATGACATCAATGACTGTCCTCTGTATTATGGGGACGGGAGCTGACAATTTATTATAGCTGTTCGGGTCCCCATTGACTTCAATGGGGTTTGGGGTCAAGTTCGGGTCAAGTTCGGTCCCGAACCCGAACTTTTTTCTGAAGTTCAGCCTAACCTGCCGAACCTGAACATCCATGTGTCCGCTCAACTCTACTCCTGATACTTCTCAAGCTTCACCCCACTGACTCGGTCCCTGACTTGATCACCGCTTGAAGTTTCCAGATTCTCCGCCGTGCCTGTTTGGTGAGAATACTGCTCCGGCACTTGCTTTCTTAGTGGCGACAGCTTTCCTTCCACCTCTGACCACAGACAGGTTCTCCGGCCAGCAGAGCCATCAGTTTTGGTTTGACTACAAGCCGCAATCCCAACCCTGTGCTGCTCTCTTTCTTCTGGATAGAACCTCAGACAGCCTAGCAGCCAGAGGCCCCCAGGAAAGGCCCAATCTCCGGCATAGTAGCCCGAGCACACGACACACATCCACCCAGACAGCCGTCCAGGTGGCACAGAACACTGATCACCTGACTCCACCCAAATATATAGGCTCTCCCAACAGGTCCAGGGATCCAAGAAAACCCCTGCCCATTGGCTGAGATACCCCATATACCCTTAACCTGACCTTGGGTTGCCCTTCTGGTATCTAGTACCACCAAGTACCCAGCCACCTAGTGGTAGAAGAAAAAAGGTGCAACAAGGTCAAACTTAGGGAGAAATCAATGGATCTCTAACAATCAACCATGATAACTACTCCTGACAAGTAAATTTGTGAGGAGCAACCCTGCCTAAAGTCCAGGGTGCTACAGTTGTGTATCTCATCCAATGCAAAAATTGCAACCAAGGATCTTATGTTGGCAAAACAGGACAGAAATGACAAAAAATACATTTGCACATATATACTATTAAAAACATAAGGAAGATTTTGCACACCTGTGTGTGACATCATTTTTTCACAACCTGACCATGCTATAGAAGACACAAATGTTTTAGCTCTTAAGGGGAACTTCAAAAATACTCAGGAAAATAATCTACAACATATTTGGCACAAAGGATAATGGACTAAATTTGGACCTCAGTTTTCTAAACAATTATCCAACAGTTTTATGACCAATCTCACCTTTGTGACTTTTTTACAACTCCCAGTCCATCACCCTCTTCTTTCCTTGTTTCACAAACTAAGTTTAATTACAATTGCTGAATATGTTTGTTTGTGTTTTCTCTCAGAGATTGTCTTACTTAAAGTGGAGGTCCGCCCACCGCTGCAAAAATTTAAAGCCAGCAGCTGCACATACTGCAGCTGCTGACTTGTAATAATCGGACACTTACCTGTCCTGGAGTCCAGCAATGTTGGCACCGCAGCTGATGTTTCCATCAGCTGTAGGATGCATTACGCTTCCATTGCGAGTAAGGGAACCCGACAGTGTGACCTTTTGGCTTCACGCCAGGAACCCTACTGTGCATGCGCGAGGCTCCACTCCTCTCTCCTACTGGCGTGGCGACAGGGGAGGAGGAGCGAGGAGGAGGGAGCCCCAGCCTCAATACCCGCGGCTGAGGAAGTTGGGAAAGCATACCGGTGAAAAACAGGTATGCTGTCCCCCCTCCTCCCCGAAAAGTGCCAAATGTGGCACCGGAGGGGGGGGGGAGTACAATGAGCAGAAGTTCCACTTTTGGGTGGGACTCCGCCTTCACATTCCTCTAAAATTTTGTGTATTAGTACTTGGACCTTGGAGAAAGGGGGTACATCACATAAACTTGTATTGGAAATGTGGATGTTAGTGCAAATAAAAAAAGTATAACTGGACAGTAATTAACTAATTGTGTTGGAAGTGCAATAGGCTACAATCACCTCAGGCCTTTACATGTGTAGCACCCTCTACCTTAGGTAGGTACTAAGTGTAAGGGTTTTGTGTAAGCTGCTAGTGCAGGTAAATTTAAGCAGGCCTATGGTGCGAGCTAGGCCTGTTTGTTTTGATCTGGGGGCAGGGGAGTGGTTTAGTGTAGTAGGTGACTGACATGTACTTCAGCTCAGAGAGGTGCCTCCTCTGTTTCCAGGGTGAATGTTCTGGAAAAGGGGCAGGGCTGAGAGCTGGAGTGACATGGGGTACATGTGAGGAGCTCTGACCAATCCCCAACTAGGATTTTGCAGGGGCAGGCCTCCTACATATACCCATGGTCAGCCTGCTTGGGAGGAGTTGTGGGCGGGATGAACTGGATGATGGAGTGTTTGATTGTTGTGCCCGAGGGAACCCCTTTTGGGGAGCTCAGGAGCTGGGAGGGAGCCTCTCCTTAAACGGTCATGGAGAGGTGTCCTGGAACATGAGCTGGAGGTGACAGTTGGTACGCACGTCCGGAGTAAAGTTATTCAGGAAGGATCCAGGGCAGGTGTCAGTGAGTGCAAAGTACAGTGGAAAGCTCTGGAAGAGGCATGCTAGGGGAGCTGGATGTAGAGCCAGATGTAGAGACTGTGGGAGTTTGTGTCAAATCGATTCAGCCATGAGGGCGGGCAGGATTTGCAAGTCAGACTTGCCGGGATCAGTAGTCCATCATCTACAATTATTCTTCTCAAGTAAATTAGTTGCTACCACATAGGGGTACTACAGGCTCGGCCTACAAAGGGCCATCAAGTAAAGACACTGGGACTTATTCAGAGTGAGGCCTAGTCATGTTCTGATGGCGTGACAGGATTACTAGACTTGGACAGGGAAGTAGTGTGCTGGAGGAAGAAGTGTTCTGAGGTAACAGTCTGTCGAGGTACGTGCTGAGGATGAAGTGTTCTGAGGTAAAATTCTGTCAAGTTTAAGGTCAGCCATCTTGTTCTTCTGAGAAGTGTGACACAGTTAAATTATTCTACACATACAATTTATCCTATGGGCATCCCATGTCCCTTTTCCCCAACCAAGTTCAATCCCCTAATAAAAACAACAAAAACCAAGCAAAAAACAACAAGCAAAAGACTGAAAAGTATGTCTAATGGAAGTCTGGGAGCAGGGTGAAATGTGTGGATGCTGCAACACGCAACAAACCTGCGGGGCCATCGCTACATATGAAATATATAAAAGTGTCTATTTAGACACTCATTTATTGAGACTGTTAGCTGGAGTTTCCCTTTTGAAAGCTACACATTGGGGTTAATTTACTAAAGGAAAATGCAGTTGCTCCAGAGCTTAGTAAATGAGCAGAAGCTCTGCTGAATTCCATCATCCAATCATGTGCAAGCAAAATGCTTTTTTTTATTGTCCTTGCATGTGATTGGGTACGCTTTGCAAAGTTATTATTATACAGGATTTATATAGCGCCAACAGTTTGCACAGTGCTTTACAACATGGGGGAAGACAGTACAATTACAATAAAATTCAATATAGGAAGGATCAGAGGGCCCTGCTCATTAGAGCTTACAATCTAGAAGAGAGGGTCAAGTGGAACAAAGGGTAGTAGCTGTGGGGGGTGATCAGATGGACAAAATGAAAATACAGTTGTTAGGTGTGGGTGGGATAGGCTTCTCTGAAGAGGAGGGTTTTCAGGGATTTTCTAAAAGCCAATAGAGTGGGATATAGATGGACAGATTGGGGTAAGGAGTTCCATAGGCTTGGAGGGGCTCTAGAAAAGTCCTGAAGATGAGCATGGGAGGAGATGATGTGTGAGCTAGAGAGCAGGAGAAAGTAAAGCTTTGGCTCATTTACTTTTATTTTACTATATGTCTTATATGTCTTTAGTAAATCAACCCCATTGTGACAAATATCCTACTGTGTGGGATTGTGACTCCCTACAGTGGAGAAGGGAGTTGAAAGAGGAGGGAGCACTGAGGCCTCCTACTCCAAGCCCATGGTGGAGTCACACCAGCACTGCAGGAAAAAAAAATATTATTATATTATATATGCTAGATCCTGGGGGGGGGATGCATAAGTAGGCTATTCACTTGCTTAGTAGCTGTTTTTTTGTCTAAGACCTGAGGTGCCCAAATATCAACTGGGGCAGGGTGATAAGGGCATCATGGATTGGGGTGCCAAAAATGGAGGGATTGGTGCTCAGGGTGCTGAAACCAGTGGTACTGCTGAACAGATGCCAAAAGCAGGAACTGGTGATTGGGGTGCCCACAAATTGCCAAAATTGGAGGGACTGATGATTGGGTGCCAAGACCTGAGGGACTGGTGATTGGGTTGCTAAAACTGGTAAATGGGGTAGCAAAAATAGAAGAACTGGTGGTCAGGGTGCCAAAACGTGCGGTACTGGTGATCTGAGTGATGAAACTAGTGGTATTGGCGTTCACTTTAATGCCAATAATTTCTCCAGCATTTGACCCCCCTAGGCACCATGGCACAAAGGATGCACTTTAATTTAGGAGGCTCAAGGTAACCCTATGATTGTGTGGGCTCCGGCAGACTTTTTCTTCCCAAAAGTCTGGCAGACTTTGAAAGAGGACTTGACTCAAAATTGTCTGCCGGACTCGGCTTTCCAGCGGACAATCCGCTCGTCTGTGTGCTAGTCGGTCGGACTTTTCAAAAGAACGGACTTGCCTACACACGGAGTAAAGTCTGTTCATTTTGAACATGACTTCAGGTACGACGGGACTAGCGAAGGAAGTCAATGTCGCCGCCTCCATCGGTGAGATTGACACCTTGCTCCTGGTATGGATTTTAAGGGGAACCCCTACGCCGAAAAAATGGTGTGGGGGTCCCCCCACAGTCCATACCAGACCCTTATCCGAGCACGCAGCCCGGCCAGTCAGGAAAGGGGGTGGGGACGAGAACTGTACCAGGCCACATGCCCTTAACATGGGGGGGGGGGTGAGTGCTTTAAGGGGGGGCCCTGCGGCCCCCCCACCCCGAAAGCACCTTGTCCGCATGTTGCTGAGGACAAGGGCCTCTTCCAGACAACCCTGGCCCTTGGTTGTCGGGGTCTGCGGGCTTATCGGAATCTGGGAGCCCCCTTTAATAAGGGGCCCCCAGATCCTGGCCCCCTACTCTATGTGAATGAGTATGGGCTACATCGTACCCCTACCCATTCACCTGGGGGGAAAAAGTGGTAATTAAAAAAAAAAAAAAAACACACACACACACACAACACAGGTTTTTAAAGTAGGGAAGAAGATTAACTTGAGAATTTGATAGATGTGTTGTTGCTACCAGCATCCTAATAATATTATACAAAAGCATGCACAAAAGTGCATTAGTGGACGCCCCTTTGGACTTTGTATGGTAGCAATATGATGTGGAGATCAAAATACAATTGACAAGGTGTAAATAAAAAGGGGGCACACTAGTGCCAGCTTTATTTATATATAGTTTTGAAAAAATGAAATATGTATCATGTAAACATGAATAAGTAAAAAAATCCTAATATTGTACATTTTATGAACATTACAGATATACAGAATATACTCTACAGTAAACCAGACTCATTTGTCAGGAAGAAGCGTAGATCAGACTGGTTGCAGCCTGGTAGGCTAGTTAAAGTAACATAAACCCGACATGTTTCTGAATTTGATTTTACATCATAACATTCCTTCTTCAGGGGTAATATGAGGTTGGGTAATTATATTTAATCTGTGAGAAATATAAAGGTACATAGTGAGATTCATCTCACAACATCAAAGAGAGAAAAACATATACTGTCAGTAATTTTTGTTTTAACTTGTGCGTAGAATCAGTATATAAGCAGAGCCAAAATATACTTACATATCATAGATTCAAAGTAAATTCGAAAAAGACAATACAGGAAAATAATACACGCTGGCTGCGTATAGGTCCATACATGGGGCTGGTAGTTGGTAACTTCTGTCTGCGACTCAGCCGCCGGCGATTTGTATACAAAAGACGCCTGGATACTGCTACCACAGCAACAGAACTATGTGCTGTGGAAGTAATGGCAAAGAGGAAGCAGGTAAGTCCCCCATGCTAGTGAGGCACACATTTAAATTCAATGTAATAAAAGGTTTTGTGTGTTATATTGATAAGCTGAATGAAAATCAAAACAGCAGATATCATGGAGCTAGTCCACGCCCCACTCATATACAGAGTCCAAAAGGGGAAAAAGTATATACACACTATACCAGTAAAATCAAAGTCAAAGATGCATGGGTATTTTTACCTTATCTGCTGGACCAGTCTGTGTATACCATCCGTATGAGACACAGCAGGTGTGCTGACTATCTCTTATGCCCCATACACACGGTCGGAAAATCCGACCACAAAATCCATCGGATTTTGTCCGACGGATTTAGTCCGACACTGGTGTTGCATACACACGGTCGGACAAAGTTGTCGGAAAATCCGATCATTCTGAACGTGGTGACGTTTGTTGCCTACGACGGGACTACGTAGAGGCTAGTAGCCAATAGCTTTGGTCTTGTAATGTGATCTGAGCATGCGTGGCACTTTGTCCGTCGGAATTCACTACACACGATCGGAATTGGTGTGATCGGACTTTGTTGTCGGAAAATTTTTCCAGCAGGAGATACAACTTTGTCCGTCGGACAATCCGATGGAAAATGTCCGATGGTGCCTACACACGGTCGGAATTTCTGACAACATTGTCCGATAGGACAGAATCCATCGGAAAATCCGACCGTGTGTATGGGGCTTTAGAGATGTCAGCACCTAAATACCGTGCTGTGTCTCAGATTGACCAATCAGAATTCGCCTGATCTCATTAGATCAGCTGTGTATCACAGCTGACTATGAGAGCCAGGCGTCTTCCTGATGCAGCGGTGCGTTGCGTGGCCCCACCCATATGAGCGGGGCGGTGTCACGCATCGACGCATCACCGGCGGGGAGGATTCTGGTCCTGCGGCGCTAGGCAATGGGGGAATACAGAGTTTGCCCCGCCCAGTGGGAAGGCCGATGGACAGAATGGTATCCCACTGCCCAAATCGGCCTGAACTGGCGGGGATTACCCGCTGGGTATGCGTGCACTGGCATCTACGAGCGGAGACAGGACAGCCCTGATGATGGGGTCAAGATGCACAGCCAGGATGCTAACAATAAAATAAATTAAAAAAAAAATAAAATAAAATAAAATAAATAAAATAAAATAAAATAAAATAAATAAATACATTTTAGGCGCATTCTGATTGGCATAAGGGTTCCCCTTAAAATAGATCAGGCGCATTCTGATTGGTCAACCTGAGACACAGCACGGTAGTTAGGTGCTGACATCTCTAAAGCCCCATACACACGCTCGGATTATCCGAGGACCAGGTCCGTCGGATCATGTTCGTCGTACTTTGTCCGATGTTGGTTTTGCGTACACACGGTCGGACAAAGTTGTCGGAAAATCCGATCATTCTGAACGTGGTGACGTTTGTTGCCTACGACGGGACTACGTAGAGGCTAGTAGCCAATAGCTTTGGTCTTGTAATGTGATCTGAGCATGCGTAGCACTATGTCCGTCGGAATTCGCTACACACGATCGGATTTGGTGTGATCGGACTTTGTTGTCAAAAAATCTATCCAGCAGGAGATAGGACTTTGTCCGTCGGACAATCCGATGGAAACTGTCCGATGGTGCCTACACACGGTCAGAATTTCCGACAACATTGTCTGATAGGACAGAATCCATCGGAAAATCCGACCGTGTGTATGGGGCTTAAGAGTTAGTCAGCACACCGGCTGTGTCTGATAAAAATACCCATGCAACTTTTACTCAGATTTTATTGGTATAGTGTGTATATACCCTTTCCCCCTTTGGACTCTGTATATGAGTGGGGCGTGGACTAGCTCCACGATATCTGCTGTTTTGATCCTCATTCAGCTTATCAATATAACACACAAAACCCTCTATTACATTGAATTTAAATGTGTGCCTTACTAGCATGGGGGGATTCACCTGCTTCCTCTTTGCTACTACTTCCACGGCACATAGCTCTGTTGCTGTGGGAGGGGTATTCAGGCTCTCATAGTCAGCTGTGATACACAGCTGATTTAATGAGACCAGGCGCATTCTGATTGGTCAACCTGAGACACAGCACGGTATTTAGGTGCTGACATCTCTAAAGCCCCATACACACGGTCGGACAATCCGCGGACCAGGTCGGTCGGATTTTGTCCGTCGTACTTTGTCCGATGTTGGTGTTGCGTACACACGGTCGGACTACGTTGTCGGAATATCCGGTCTGGAAGAACGTCGTGACGTAAGTCGTCGTCCACGAGATTACAAAAGGGAAGTTCAGCACCACGTCAGGCACCCGTTGGGCTCCTTCTGCTGATCCCGTGTTTATCGAGAGTTAGTGGAAGTTTGGTGACTTAAGATTCGCGCTTCTCAGTTTTCTGACTCAGATCGTTACTGCTCTTCAGTTTGTGCTTGTCGTGCGTATCTGTTTATTAGTGCGTGTAGTCAGTTCGCATTTGTTGGTCATTGCGGCCTATATCTTGATATAGGACGCTTTGATTTGCACTGCTTATTGTCTGCTTGTTTCTGGTATTCATTTCGTTCTTTCAGGCCTTGCTGTTTATCGGTGCTTTCTGTTTGTCCGTTCTGACCAGCCGACCTTTTGTGACCTTCTGAGCGATGTTTCCCGTGCGTACTCGTCGCCGAGTTCGTGCTGTACGCGGAATTGGTGTCGGGCTTTTAGCTTTGAGCCAAGACCCGTCCATGAACAGAGTGACGAGGAGTATGTGGACCAAGAATTGGTTGCTTCAGCGTGACCAATTCTCGCACATGCCTTTGCTTCGTGAGATCCGGGAGAATAATCCTGATGATTTCAGGAACTTTCTCAGGATGACGGACCCCGATTTTCACCGTCTTTTGGCTTTGCTGACCCCCTTTATCAGCCGGCAGGATACCTGCATGAGACAAGCCATTACTCCGGAGCAGAGGCTTGTTGCCACGTTGAGGTACTTGGCGACAGGGAGAAGTCTTCAGGATTTGAAGTTCTCTTCAGGTATCTCTCCCCAGGCCCTGGGACTCATTATTCCAGAGACCTGTTCTGCCATCATCGAGGTCCTGCAGGAGGACTATATTAAGGTAACATTTCTCCTTTACTATTCCCTCTATGTATGCTCTGTTTGCGAATGTCTTCTATTTTTGACCTCCTTCCCTAATTACCATGATTGCAATATGCTCTAATATGCTGTGCCCCTTTTCTCCTTCATGCATTTTTCCCTTCACTTACCTCCCAGCATGCTCTTCTGCCCCAATAGACACCTATGGCCTAGTCACTTAAGCAATGTCTTTTTGTCTGCTGCATAGTATTGTTTGCCCCAAACACCCCCTAAAATATGCACAAATGTTTGCTGTGTGGTTTACTTCATGTAGAGCCCCTTTAGAATTTTATTTTTTTGGTGGGGGGGGGTGGCAAACTCATTAGGAACCCCCTCCCCCAACTGCTCTGTCAGATGGTACCAATCCGTTATCTGCTGGCTTTCCCAAGGTCCATACACACTATATACCTACCTCTTTATAGTGGCATCTTTAGGGATGAATTCAGCAAAGCATGTAGTGCAAGGGGCTGCCTCCATACATTCCATTTCCTAAGTTTTTGTCTTCTTTCCCTCCTATTAGCTTGCTTGGTAATTTCAGAATGTCACAATGTGCCTGCCTTTTTTTGGGGGGGGGGGGGGGGGGGGGTTGAAATGTTATTTTATCTTTCCTGGGGGCTGCCAATAGTGTTAAGTACAGAGGGTCTGGCCAAACTAGCACACATTATTGAGCCATTTGCCAATCAATGAAGTGCAGAGGGTTACCTGTCCACCACCCCCCCCCCCCAAAACCCTAGTTATTGCCAATGGCCCATCAGAAGTGTGGGGATTGATGGGGGGTGTGAGTAATCTGTGAAGGGGAGCCTCTACTTTTCTGTGCAAATACTTCCCAGCCTCCAATTTTATACAATGCTCTTGTTCCAAGATGTTGATTGTCTAATCTGCTTGCAATGTTTAAGTGAAAAGTGACTAATTTTTTTTTTCTTGTTTCACTCCACAGTTCCCTTCCACGCCACAGGAATGGCAGACTGTGGCCTCCCACTTTGCCAGCTGTTGGGACTTTCCTAACTGCGGAGGGGCAATTGATGGGAAACACGTCCGCATCGTCCCACCGCCCAACTCGGGGTCCTACTATTATAATTATAAAGGGTTTAATAGTGTAGTGATGTTGGCGGTGGTGTCGGCAACATACGAGTTTATGTATGTGGACGTGGGGATGAACGGCCGGATCTCGGATGGTGGTGCCATTACGCACACGGAGTTCTACTGGCGTCTCCAAAGTGGCAGTCTGTGCTTGCACCTCCAGAGGAGAATGCCGAAGGACTCCCCTTCGTCTTTGTCGCAGATGAAGCGTTTGCGTTGACTCCCCATGTGATGAGGCCGTTCCCGATGAGGACCCTCACCCCGGACCAGAGGGTCTTCAACTACAGGCTGTCCAGAGCCAGAAGAGTTGTGGAGAACACTTTTGGCATCCTGGCCAGCCGCTTCCGCCTGTTCCTGATGGCATTTAACTTGGCGGAATACAAACTGAACCACATAGTTCTTGCCTGTTGCATATTGCACAACTTCCTCAAAAGACATAACAGGAACTATGTGGTGCCCGTTGGCCCAGATGTGGAGGGCCCTCCAAATGCGGACCTCACAGCCCTTCAAGTGGCACGTCCAGGCTTGCCCCTCTAAATGCCCGCGTGGTCCGCGAGCAATATATGGAGTACCTTGTGGGTAGGGGGGCCATTGCTCTGCCTGACGATGTGTGAGAGGCATTTTTTAATAAATCTGATATTTTAACCAACCTCGGATTTCTTGTCATTTCAGTCTTCTTTTTAGCTTATTTTACCTTGACATTTTTCCCTTTGCCTTCGACAGTGGGAATGCACTTTCTGGGCAAAAGGAGGTAACAGTCTCTTCTTCCCAAAAAGATTATTCTCATGTTGTGTGTTTGCTACCTAATCTTTGGTCTAGAGAAGGTTTGTCCTGCATAACTGACACCCAAAATACTCCTTTTCATCACCAGGTCTGACATGTGTGTATTCTCAAAAATGCTGTGCTCCGTGTTTTCGTACAAAGCACTGTGGGTGTCATTTACATAAGTCAAATCCGCTATGCTCTACAAGTGCATTGAAAAAGTTCCCTGGGAAAGGAAATTGCAGTGCAAAGTGGATTTGCCTTAGTAAATAACACCCATTGCCCCCCATATCCTTTACATTTTACATACATAATGCATTGTGTTTTTTAAATAAGGAAGCCACACATTTTGAAAAATAAAAAAGTTTACTTGGAAAACATTCACAAGTGCGTTTACAATCTTCACGCCAAAACTGACAACATCTTGGTTATTTACAACATTGTTTACAAACATTCCGCAATTGGTAAAACCAGGCATGGAGCTAAACAGAACCTATGAACTAGGAAAGTTCTACTTTGTAAAGTGAAGACAAGATCAGACATGACTATATGTTCAAAGTGTGTTTGATCTTGCCTTCATCACATGGGGGGGCACCCCCGAAAAGTGAAAATTTGGAACATGCACACAATTTGGGTCTGAAAATGGTCATTAGATGGTAAAAACACATGCCTAGAAGCTTCAAAAGTGCCATTTTCCATCATGGGGATGAATGGACGTTTTTTGGGGGTGCAACCCCTTCACCACAACCACTTTCGTAGTTCGTAAAGTGTTTGCACCCCCAAAAAAACGTTGACATTCATCCACCATGATGGGAGCTAGCACATGTGGACACAATGTGTGCATGTTCCAAATTTCACACAGTTTTGAAGTTGCAAATGTGTTCAGAAGCTGGCACAAATGTGTGTTAATTACTTGGTGCGTTTTCATATTTTTCCTAAAACATCAATGATGTTCTTCAATTTTTGTTGAACATCATTGATGTTTTGCTTTATGTAATCTAGATCTCTATTGCAGACCATTATCTCTCCGATGAGTACGTGGGCACTCTCTGTGGTAAAGTGCAATTTTTCTTCCACAACATCCACGTCACCTAAAAACCACAAACAAACAAAAATGGGGTGTTGGAAATGAGGCAGCCATACATGGATTAGCTTACCAGTAGCTGTGTTCTCACACACTCACCTGTTGTGGTGACAATTTCTCCAAGTTCGATGATCTCTCCTTCCTCCTCCTCTGCTTCTGCTCTTTCCCCTTTTTTGGAGGTGTTGGTTTGGGTTTGGGGGTTTCCTCAGACGGCCCAAGTTTTCGCTCCCCTATGAGAATGTACAAAAGGATGATTTAGCAACACTATCTATTGAGGGCAGAAATAGGAAATGACAAACATTGCTTGAAAGTGACGGACACTATTTTAGTTTGGGCAGTTACAAATGCCAACAACATGAATGTAGTCACTTTGTAAAGGTGCTAAACTGACTAGCTTTTTGGTAGAAGTTTGTGTGATGGAGACACCCCTCTAGTATCCACTGGAGCACATGTGTGGAAAAGCCTAATAAAAGGGGGTTTGGGTGTCCCAGCACTAGTGCTCTAGAGTCCAGATGGGTAAACAGCTACTGGGTCACCTCTCCTTTACATTGAATAAATTGGCTTTACATTCTTGATGACATTTCTAGTGAGACCAAACTTCCTTTCCCCAAAAAAAACACCAAACCACGTATTATAAGTGGCCGAACGTTCGAGGTTGCGTACGATCGAATGGACACACACACGACCATGACAGTGGCAGAAAGATCGAGGCTGAGTACGATCGAATGCACAGACGAACATGAAAGTGGCCATTTTGGAATGTACAACTTTGTAAAAATCAAACCACATGGAGCAGTATGCAAGCAAGAAATCAAACACAAAACACAACTACTTACTTTTTTGAAGAATTCGCTTGATCTTTCTGTACTGATCGGCCTCCTCAGTTTCAGGTCTGACCAGCGTTTCCTCAGTTGCTCCTTGGATCGTTGTACCCCAAAATTATTGTACAGCTTTCTCACAACTTTAGACATGATCTTGGCCTTGCGGACATTGGGGTTGAGGTAAGGCCCATACTTCCCATCATAGTCGCTCCTCTTTAATATGTCCACCATCTCCAACATTTCTCCAAATGACATATTGGAGGCCTTGAATTTCAGGCTCCGGGATCGGGACGTTTCTGCCTCCGGACTTTCCTCGTCCTCCTCCTCGTTGGGGGATATTTGGGGCGCACCTGCTGTGTCCCCGCCATGTGCTCTCCCCACTGCGCCGTAAAGAGAAGGGGGGGGAATAGACGAGAAAGATCGTCAGGGGCGGGCGGAGTTTGACGCATGCGCACTGTATATAAAACGTCACACGCCTGTGTCGTAGCCACGATCTGGGAGACGAGGGGAGAGAAAGCTCACGCACGAGACGATCGCTACAAACGAAGGTACAATTTGACGTTGGTACATAACTAGCCTAGACTGATTAGAACTTGAGGCTTCTTTATGGAGAAGATTAGGAGAGTTTAGGCTGACATTATTTATATTGTTTTGTGTGGCGTTGTGTCTTGCAGAGGTGATGGAGGCCTTCTACGACGTCAGCTTTCTCCCCCTCTTCATTGATAAATACCGCCAATTCCCCCTCTTATGGCAACCTAAACATCGGGACTACAGCAACAGACCAAAGAGGTACGCAGCCCTGCTGAAACTTGTGGCATTTGTAAAGCCTAACCTGCCCATGGCAACCGTGGCAAACTTAAAAGTGAAGATCAACAACATGAAGAGTACCTATTTCCGGGAGCGCAATAAGGTCCGGAAGTCCCTAGCATCTGGAGCTGCAGCAGCTGATGTCCATGTCCCCACGCTCTGGTACTATGAGAGGCTCCACTTTCTCAAAGACCAGGCTACTGTCAGGAAGTCACTCTCGACTCTTCCTTGCACACGTCCTTCCACGCACGCCACCCCTGATGAGGCTTCCGAGGACCAACCTGGGCCTTTCAGTCAGGAATATGTGCAGGTGCCCAGCTTGTTCCAGGTATAGTAGTTTTGTAACCAGTTTGGGGAATAATGAATGATGTTCAGTTAATTCAGGATCCCCAATTGCTTAGTTCCTAACGTGTTTGACATATCAACAGACAGTGGTGTTGGAGACATTTTTGGGAAGAATCTAAACTGCAGGGCTGAGAATTGTATGTTTTTCTATTTGTAAACATTTTGCAACAGTCACTAGATGAGAATTGTGTGTGTTTGATGAACAAATAACTGAAACTATGTCCCTTTTTCATACACAGAAGACCTCAGCCAGGAGGTGGCTGTGGAAGGTGGCAGTCAGGAGGAGGCAGGGGTTAGTGGCAGCCAAGAGGGGGGTAGGCGTAGGAGCCTGACTGTCTCCCAAGTCTCTCCCCTCCGCCTTCCCTACAGAAGGGCGAAAAACATGGGGGAGGTGGGAGAGTCAGCGCTCCAGCTGATCAGAGATGCCTCAGCCTCCCTCTATGCCACACCCACCTACGAGGAGGCCTTTGCCTCCTTGGTTGGCAGTAAACTTACGGGTATGGAGGCGGGGCAACGCAGCATGTGTGAGGAGGTCATCCTCAAAATACTAAATGAGGGGATGGCTGGGGAGATGACTCCCCTCACACATGTTTGCGAGAGTGACCTTGCTCCGCCTCCTCCTCCTCCTTCTGCCACCCCACCAGCACCAGCACCACGGCGTGGAAGGAAGCGTACAAGGAAGACAAGAGAGTGATGACCTTGATTCAGTCTGGTCTGAGAGAAGATGGAGCCTCTCGTAGGACCAGAGCCTGGGGACCTAGATGGCATCTGCTGCTGTTCCGGATGTTTTGGACTTCAGGACCAGATTGCGCTCCCTTATTATTTAGATAGGTACTCTTCATGCCCCCAATTGTTTAAGCCTGTAAAATGATGGTTGCCATGGGTGTCCAAGGCTTTGCAAATTCCCCAAGTTTCACCATGGCTGCGTTCCTCTTTGGTTTGTTGCTGAGACCTAAATAAATGTTTTTTGGATTTGAAATAATCATTGACTATTGTGTTTTACTTTTCTACAATGACAGTTTTTCTTTGAGTAGGCAGGTACATTTCACTAATCCTAAAGTAGAATTAACAAGGGGCACCAACAACCAACAAACTCCTAGTAAATTTAAGCAAGAAATACAAATGTTAATAATGTGGTTTTGCTAAGTTGAGACACACAACCCCCCTCCAAAAAACAAAAAAATTCTCCTTCAAATATGTATTCCCCAAAAAAAAAACATGCTAAAAATATAACAAAGATTCTTTTACGATCTGAGTAAAAATAAACATGTAGTGTAGAAATGCTGCAAAGTAATAAAGAAGTAAGTTTGTGAGAAGTGCGGGTGAATAGGAGCAGCTAAAACATGTCATTCTTGTTGCATTGTAAAGAAAAAGAGAATGCGCTGCATTAAAGACATTTTAACATTGCAGCGTGACGAATGTGCTGTGTCGATTAGGAAAGGTAGTTTTACCTGACCGAGCGCTTCCGTCACAGAATTTCTTCTGAGCATGCGTAGCACTTTGTCCGTCGGACAACCGTACACACGCTCGGATTTGGTGTGATCGGACCGGGTTGACGGCAAATCTTTCCAGCAGGAGATAAGACTTTGTCCGTCGGACAAACCGACGAACACTGTCCGATGGTGCATACACACGGTCTGATTTTTCAACAACCTTGTCCGATCGGACAGAATCCATGAAAAAGTCCGACCGTGTGTATGGGGCTTAAGGCCCCTTTCACACTGGGGCGTTTTTCAGGCGGTACAGCGCTAAAAATAGCGCCTGTTAACCGCCTTAAAAAAATCCGGCCCCTTTAACTCCAGTGAAAAACCGGCGGGCTTTCACACTGGAGCGGTGCGCTAGCAGGACGGTCAAAAAAGTCCTGCTAGCAGCATTTTTGGAGCGGTATAGGATCGGTGTATTCACCGCTCCTATACCGCTCCTTCCCATTGATTAGAATGGGACACCGCGGTAATACCGGGGGGTCTTTAACCGGGGTAAAACCGCACCGCGAGCAGCCGAATACCGCGGCAAAAACAACGGTAAAGCAGCGCTAAGTATAGCGCTGCTTTACTGTCACCGCGGCTCCCCGCCCCAGTGTGAAAGGGGCCTAATGCCTCGTACACACGATCGGAATTCTCGTCGGAAAAAACTGTGTCGGTTTTTCCGACGGAATTCCGCTCAAGCTGTGTTGCCTACACACGATCACACCAAATTCCGACCGCCAAGAACGCGGTGACGTCCACCACGTACGACAAGACCATAAAAGGAAAGTTCAGCACCATCTCCGGCACCCGTTGGGCTCCTTCTGCTGATCTCGTGTTTATCGCGTGTTAGTAGAAGTTCCGCTATAGACGATTCGTGTCTTTTCAGACTTGTGCTTCAGATCGTTCCTGCTCTACAGTTTGTGCTTGTCGGTGCATATTTGCTTATCAGTGCGTGTAGTCAGTTTGCATTTGTTTGTCTTTGCGGCCTATATATTTATATATAGTACGCTTTGATTTTCAGTGCTTATTGTCCGCTCGTTGCGTGATTTGCATTTCGTTCTTTCAGGCCTTGCTGCTTATCAGTGCTTTCTTTAGTCCGTTCTGATCAGCCGACCATTTAGAAGCGATGTTACGTGTACGTACTCGTCGTAGAGTTCGTGCTGTGCGGGGGCTTGGTGTTGGGGTTCTTACTTTGACACAAGCCCGGTCCATGAACAGGGCGAGGAGGAGTTCGTGGACCAAGAATTGGTTGCTCCAGAGTGACCAATTCTCGCACATGCCTCTGCTCCGTGAGATCCGTGAGAATAATCCTGATGATTTCAGGAATTATCTCAGGATAAAGGACCCCGTTTTTCACCGTCTGTTGGCTTTGCTGTCCCCTTATATTACCAGGCAGGATACCTGCATGCGGCAAGCCATCACTGCGGAGCAGAGGTTAGTTGCCACGTTGAGGTACTTGGCGACAGGGAGAAGCCTGCAGGACCTCAAGTTCTTGACAGGCATCTCCCCCCAGGCTCTGGGGATCATCATTGCAGAGACCTGTTCTGCCATCATCCAGGTCCTGCAGAAGGACTATATGAGGGTAAGTTGTATTCTTTAACATCACATTCTATGTATTTACTGTTTGCTAATGTATTGTATTTCTTTCCTCGTTCCCTAATTACCAGGACTTCAATATGCTGTAATATTCTGTAATATGCTGTAATATGCTGTGCCTCTTTGTCCTCATGCATGTTGGATTTTTGTATGTTCCTTTTTTGTCCTTCATGCATCTTTGCCTTCACTTACCCCCCCGCCCCCCCCCCCCCCAGCATGCTATCTGGGGCCCATATATACCTATAGTCTAGTCACTTTACAATGTATTTTGTCAGCTCCATTGTAATGCTTTACCCTAAACACCCCCTAAAATGTGTACAAATGTTATAGTTGTCCTTAAATTCCTTCAGAGGGCCTGAGGCTTTGTTTTGTGGTGCCCCAAATCTTTTTTGAACCCCCCCTCCCCCAACTGCTCAGTCAGCTGATACCAATCCTCTATGTGCTGACTTTGCCAAACCCAATACGCACTATACCTACCTCTTTAGTGGTGATATTTATGGATTCATTTTTCAAAGCATGTAGTGCCAGGGCCTGCCTCAATACTTTCAAATTCTTCTCCTCCTATTATTATTGTGATAGGTAATAGCACAATCCAAAAATGTGCTTCCATTTTCCTTTTTTTTTACCTGTCCAGTGGGCTGCCAATAGTTTAATGAAGGAGGGGCTGGCCAAACTATCACACATTACTTTGTTACTCCATTACGTAGTGGAGAGGGTGGTTACCTGTCCAAAACACACCCCCCCCCTAAAATATTTACAAGGTGCCATCACAGGGGGGAGGAATCTGATAAGTGGACCTTATATTTTAGCCTTTAAATACTACAAGAAATGTTATACTGATGTTTGCCAACAATGTTTGTGTAGAATCTGCTTGTAATGTTTATTATCAAATGTACTAATTATATTTTTCTTGTTTGACTCCACAGTTTCCTTCCACGCCCCAGGAATGGCAGACTGTGGCCTCCCAGCGGTGGGATTTCCCGAACTGCGGAGGGGCAATCGATGGGAAGCATGTCCCCATCGTCCCACCACCCCATTCGGGGTCATACTATTTCAACTATAAGGGGTTCAATAGTATCGTTTTGATGGCGGTGGTGGCGGCGAACT